>ML313754.1:0-77877 GCA_005239505.1 Nicotiana paniculata
CAAAGTTTGATGGTGAAATGGAAACAAAGAACTTCTATTTATAGTTTTGGTTTGGGAGAAAAAGGCTTTGTTTCAAACCCAAAGACCACGTGGTATAGAATTTTAATGTTTTCACCTTCCTCTTTCGTGTAACATTTCCTAATTCGTGGTAGAATTGTCAACGAATATTTTTAGCTGTAAAAAACTAAAAATAAAGTTGAAGTCTATCTGCATGCATATATTCTTCTCTATTGATGTGAACCATGTAAACCTATCATTTTTTTCAGCAGAAAGTAACACCCTTAAGTGGTAACTAAAGATTAAAGAGTAGTAGCTGGGCTGGTGTGTTCTTTCACTAAGTAGTAAGTACTTGTTGTTTCCTCTGCATTTAATGGAATATACGAACATAATGACTAAACAAATACTCAGTTCCTTAATTTAAACTTTTGTCCGACTTCACTATTCAAAAGTCAAATTAAACCTTAATTAAAAAAGCGCATTTTTATGAAAATTGATGGGTTTCTTTTTTCTTTTTTCTTTTCTATGAATATTGTCCCAAAAATAACTTTGACCATATCCGCTTTGACATTTAAATGAGAAGTATTGACAAATATTGATGGGCAGAAATAGTTGTTTTGCCTTGGAACATACGTTCTTCCAAAGTGTAAATGTAGTTGTAATTTTTACGTGCCAGAAAAGTATATCCATTTTAAAGACTGATCATTTTTATTATTCATAAGTATAAAAGATGTTCACGCTTCCTCACGTTTTTTGGTCGTAACATGTAATAGTATTCAAATAAACTAATCCGAGAAATATCTTCTAGATTTGATTAAGACACCTACTCTGATATAATTGCATAATATTGGAGTCACTTACCAGCCATAGTGAGAATGCATTCTGGAGTACTTTTTGCACTTTCTTTTCATAAATATATTCCTTATTCAGTCGGTGAAGATCGATAGGTTCGCGACTAGAGTAATTTGGCAAAAATTGCACGGGCTAACTAGTTTTTGGACGGGTCATTCAAAAATAGTTAGCATTTGTAAAGTCATTAAAAAATAATCATTATTTTACTGTAATACGGAAAGTTCCAGCATAATATACCGGAGATCGTGCACCTGTGTATGAACTTTCAGTATATTATACTGGAACTTCAGCATAATATACTGGAATTCCAGTATAATATGCTGGAGTTCCAGCATAACTCCAGTATAATATGCTGGAGTTCCAGTATAATATAGCTATTTTTGGATGATTACTAATAAATCTGACTATTTTTTAATTTCTCCCAGTAATTTGTCAATATATTGTATCGCTCTTAATTAATAAAGAAACTTATGTGAAAAAATTAAACATTTCCTCTGCATTTAATGGAATATACGAACATAACGACTAAACAAATATTCAGTTCCTTAATTTAAACTTTTGTCCGACCTGACTTTTCAAAAGTCAAATCAAACCTTAATTTAAAAAGCGGATTTTTATGAAAATTGATGGGTTTCTTTTTTCTTTTCTTTTCTTTTCTTTTTTATATGAATATTGTCCCAACATAACTTTGACCATATCCACTTTGACATTTAAACGACAAATATTGACAAAGATTATGAGATAAAGCTAGATGCTATCTGATGGAAAATTATATTCCACATGATCATAAATCCTTTTTTCCACATATTATACATATCTTTACGGGGCATTTGCATCTATACTCGTTTTTTGTGTCACGTTTTAACTTGTGCTCGCTTTGCAAAAAAAAATTACAAATGTACCCTCTTTTTCGCATAACTTCAGCATACGGGGCTGAAGTAGCAAAGGCAATCACGCAAAACTTCAGCATTCTAGTAGACGGGCCTGAAGTAGCAAGTGTGTTGAACTTAAGCATAGTAGCTGAAGTTTTGTTCTCTATTTGCTGAAATTTTTGTTTAACTTGTGCACGTCTTAACGCAAAGCTTTTGTTTGTAATTGCTGAAGTTTTTATTTTTGTAACTGGCGAACTTCAGCTCTAGAGTTGAAGTTTTTGTTTTGTAACTGGCAAACTTTAGCTCTAGAGCTGAAGTTTTTGTTTTGTAACTGGCGAACTTCAGTTCTAGAGCTGAAGTTTTTGTTTTTGTAACTGGCGAACTTCAGCTCTAGAGATGAAGTTTTTGTTTTGTAACTGGCGAAGTTCAGCTCTAGAGTTGAAGTAGCTAAAGTTTTGTTCTCTATTTGCTGAAATTTTTGTTTAATTTATGCACGTCTTAACGCAAAGTTTTTGTTTATAATTGCTGAAGTTTTTATTTTTGTAACTGGCGAAACTTCACCTTTGTCTGTGCTTTTAAGTATTTACCTCTCTCAAGTTCTTCTCTTTCATTGTTCCTTAGGTTTTCACCGCTAGTCTCAAACCACCAAACATTGTTGCCTTCCTCTTTCTTCATCGAATACAATGGAGAAAACATCCAAAACGATTTCACAAAAGGAAAAAGCTTCCTTTTCTTCTTCACGGTCGGCCGGTGATAAAACATCGGTGGATCCGCTCCTTGAGGAGTGTGTTCCCGGCCTGTGAGTCCTTAAATCTGACTTCAAAACCGAGAAACCTCTATCGGTATCTGGTCGATGTGAGCACATATCTAGGTATATCTGCTCGATAACCATGGGGTATCTCGAGAAAATCAAGAGAGATTGTAATTAAGGGGACAAAGTGATAGATATTCCATCCCCTGAAGAGGGTATCACTACCCACGTGAAAGGGTATGTAAGTGTTTACACCTATCCCTTCACGTCAGGCCTCCTTGATTACTAGGTGACTTTGGGCCAAATACACCCTTCCTTTTGGCGTATAGTGATCATGCTCCGGTTTTTCATCAACAAAGTCGAGGGGTTACCGTTCACCCTCAATCACCTCATCAGGTTATACAGCCCTCGTATCTTTTGGGGGTTAATCAAGTTGTAACGTCGGGCAACCAAGGTATTATTCTCGAGCATTGACGAGGATAAAGACCGAGGTTGGATGGGATGATTTGTTCGGGTGAGGACCATAGACCTCATTCTGAAGGAGAATATGCCATTTGCCGAGAAATGGAACTTGAAACGTAAGTGTTGTTTCACTTGTCGATTTCCATGCTTCTTTCTGCTTTTTTGTTTTATCTAATGTTTTCTTTCGTCATGCAGCGGTTGCTTGGATTCCTCGAGCGATTCCCGACCTTGAGAGATGGGTCCGAAAGCTGGCTTCGACCTCTACTTATGTCGAACGTTGTTAGCGCGATTTAGCAAAAGGCTGATGGGAGGCAAAGAACAATGGTAAGTTTCCTCTTTCACATATCTGGTGCATTGTCGATATTTCTCTTTACTTACTTTGCTACTTCCTGTGCAGGCCTAAACAAGGATGCAACCTTGAGGCCTCCGTCTAGTGAGGAAGAGGTTATGGCCCCAGATTCAAAGTCGGGGAAGTACAATAAGAGGAAAGGGACCTCGACCCCCTAGGGGGAAAAACCCAAAAAAAGAGCAACTCGAAAACCCAAGGGGAACAGTATCCCTCTGACTTTGGACTCAGTTCAAAGTTTAAGGAAGAAGAAGAAGATGAATATGAAGGCGGTGACTCGGCACTGGTGACCCGAGTGAGGAAGACCATTGATACCACCAAAGCCGCTAAATCGGTGGCGGTTGACGAGGCCCTGCCTTGCACTGAAGAAGTTTTGAAGAAAGATTCGGGCAAAGTCCCCGAATCATCTAAGGGCAAGGATGCCTCTCGTCGAACGACGATTATACCATAGGGGGCTGGTCCCGAGAACCCTAGATCCGAACAGAGCACCCCGAGTGACTCGCTTGGGGAAATGACATCAGGTTACTCACCATCTCAACCTACCTTTTTCGAAGAGGCTATAAGGGATTCACAGGCCATAAGGACTCCCGAAATAGAAGGAATCCCCGATAGGGAGGATCCTTTTCGGGATTGCTTTACAGGGGTCGAGGATGCCTCCGATCTCAATGATGAATCCAACCTCTTCGAAGAGGCCCAACATCTTCTGAACCAAGTAAGATTTGAATTTTGTTGATGCAGCACTCTTTCATTTTTTTCTTTTTTCTGTCTAACTCATTTCTTCTTTCATACAGGCTATCTCTAAGTACCGGGCCGAATTAAGCCAATGCGAGGCCGATCTTCAAAGGCTTTCATAGGAGAGGAATTCTCTCAAGCTTCTCTATGGGCAGAAGGACGAGGAAATCAAAGACGTTCGAGCTGATTTGGCTAGAGCTCGTAAGGAGGAAGCTGAGATGAACGAGCAGGTAACGATTCTCTTGAAAACCACGGGCTCGATTCAAGGGCGGAAGCTAATATTTCAATGTCACAGTTGCAGCAAAAGATCGAAAGGATCGAGTTGTTTCGGGAGGAGGCCGATCGAGCGAAGGTTGACTGCTATAAGTAGAAGGAAGGCATGGACCGCATTGCTGCTGAGAAAGAAACTACCTTGGCCCAGTTGTCGTTGGTCGAAGTCCAACTTCAAAGTGCAACGGAAAAGTGATCGGTTCAGGCTAAGAGGATTGAAGATCTTGAAGTTAAACTTTCAAAGGCCCAAGTTGAGGCTAAAAAAGCAAAGGTTGAGGCTGATAAGACGGTAGACATATATCTGGCTGATGCCGAAGCTGCTCAGCACAACTGAGGGAGGTTGTCGATCGAGCATAATGGACTGCCGATCTTGCCAAATGCCAATCCCGGAGAGAGACCCTTGAGGAGATCCACGCCTCAGGTTTCGACCTTTTTGAGGAGATAGCACAGGCAAAGGTGCATGAAGTCGATTCTAGGCTACTGGCCTCCTCCGACGATGATGATGAAGACAGCAAGAGCGGATACGATAATGATGAGGGGCCCGAGGAAAAAGCTTCCCCCGATGAGGGAGTCACCCCAGAACATAGCTAGGACATTTGTATTTTTCTTTTTTTTTATAGGACCTCTGTCAATCCTTTGTAAATACCTTCGTTTATATATAAGAATCTTTTTTGAATTTCATCTCACTTTTGACTTGTGATAATTTCAATTCGCCTTGTGCCTTGTAAAAATTTTATACACTTCATGTCTTGTGAATAATATGTTTAAGACTTAAAATTTTAGGCAACTTGGTCGATGCCAAACTAATACTGCCTTTGTAGTTGAGTGAGCTCTTGCTCGAACTCGAAGTAGTAAAACTCTTAGGTTTTAGTTGAGTGAGAATGGACTCTCAAACTCGAAAATATAATGGCCCTTAGGCTCTTGAATCGAGCCGATATGGCCTTAGAAGAATTTCTTTTTCCCTTTTTCGGCTTAAAAAGTTTTAACATATAGGGATTTGTTATGTCTTAGCATGAAGTAAGTTCGTACCCGTTGGGTTTTTTCATTATCGAAACCATTTGCTTTTTGTGCCTTAGCACAAATTTATATTAAACAGTTCGATACCTCTTAAGGTTTTTCGAGGGCCGCTATTCTCAAAGCCCTTTAATTATTTTGTCAAGGGTAGACTTTTTAACCGGTTTACAAAAGAATTTGAAGGCCTATTTTCATTGCGGAATTCAGACGTCTCCGAGCCGCATTAGTTTGGCCGTAGCCTTTGGGTCTGCCTCTTGGGCTTATATTCCCCATAATACTTTGAACTTGTTCAAAGTGTTAGTCCCCGAGTAGGGTGGCCTTGGCCTATAAAATCGAGGGTTGCCTCTTTGAGGTCTTATAATCTCAAAGTTTAATAGTTCTAACATGTTGATATCTTTATGGCAGTCCCCGAGTATGGGGTTGATTGTTCGAAGTTTAATTGCACTCAGCCCTTGAGCCAGTTTTCACAAGAAATCATAAGTATAGAACTTGTAAAGTAGAAATTTTATTAAGGCACAAGACATCTGGTAAGGAAAAGTACGTCTTTCAATAGTTCATACATGCGTACATGTTTTGGCACTAGGGTTTGAGTAATCTATAAGGACACGGTCCGTTTGACCATTTGGTCCTTTAAAAAGTTTTCCTATCGAGACCCTGTTGACATGAAGTATTTTCTTTGAAAACATAACATCCGAGGGTGATGCCCCCTAGTATTCGAGGTACCATTTGGGATAAAAACCGGTCGAAGGGAAAAAGAGTGCAACGCATGCTTTAAGATCTAATATCTTCTTGCTTGGAAAGAACTTTGGTGCCTTCACTTGAAAACCTGAAATTAAGTTACTGTAAAATGTAAATGAAAAAGGAGAAGGCCATACCTCAACAATAGTATCGCTTGAGGAGTGATATATTCCAATTACTTGGTAGTTGCTCGTTGTTTATCGTGCCAAGCTTGTAGGATCCCTTTTCGGCGATATCGAGGACTTGATATGGTCCTTCCCAATTTGGGCCAACTTTTCCTTCGTTAGGGTCTCGAGTATTGAGGGTTAATTTCCTCGGAACTAAGTCCCCGATTCTGAAGTGGAGAAGGTTGATCCTTCGATTATAATACCTTTTGATGCGTTGTTTTTGTGCAGTCATTCGGACGAGGTCGGCTTCCTATTTTTCATCTAATAGAACAAGGTTCGTATTCATAGCCTTTTGATTTGACTCTACAGGGCCTCGGCCTCGAGTTAAGGTACCCCCGGACCGATAAGTGCAAGAACAAATAAAATGGAAGAAATTGATGAACAAGAACACGAACAAGAAAGGAAGAGCTATATTGCTTTTGGTTTAGTGAATAATGATGATTACAAATGATTGGAACTCCTCTTTATAGAGTGGAGGAATCCTAAATATGGTATATTTTCTAATTACAGAAGGAAATCGCATAATCAGCTAATTAACTGCTTCTGATTTGATCTGTCCGAGATTCACGCCACGATCCTCGACCAATCACGGACATCTCACTATTTCTGTTACTAAGCTATCCCCGATGTTAATCGGATTCTATATTCCCTAGCTTCGATTGATACTGACCTCGATCTCGAAAGAGACTTCGATTTCGAACTCAATGTCTCAACTCTTCGATGCAACGTCTTAGTCTCGATTAAATAGTAAAATCGGGTCGCCCCAATTTCTACGGTATACAGATAGTCCCCTCGTTTCTTGGATTATAATGAGAAGAAAAGAATTGAGCCTTCGATTTTTCTTTGACCTCGATAAATAAATGACGTCATCTCCATGACGTAAGCGATGGAAGTGACTGAAATATCCCGTCGGTACAGTTACCCAAACAATTAATGAGCGTCGGTGGGCAGTCGGACACTAGTGTCGTTGAACCGTCACCGCAAATCCATAAATAGGCCTTCTTCTTGTTGAATCAAAATTTACTTTCACCTTTGTCTGTGCTTTTAAGTATTTACCTCTCTCAAGTTCTTCTCTTTCATTGTTCCTTAGGTTTTCACCGCTAGTCTCAAACCACCAAACCTTGTTGCCTTCCTCTTTCTTCATCGCATACAATGGCGAAAACATCCAAAACGGTTTCAAAAAGGGAAAAAGCTTTCTTTTCTTCTTCACGGACGGTCAGTGATAAAATGTCGGTGGATCCACTCCTTGAGGAGTGTGTTCCCGGCCTGTGAGTCCTTAAATCTGACTTCAAAACCAAGAAACCTCTATCGGTATCTGGTCGGTGTAAGCACGTATCGAGGTATATCTTCTCGATAACCATGGGGTAACTCGAGAAAATCAAGAGAGATTGTAATTGAGGGGACAAAGTGATATATATCTCATCCCCTGAAGAGGGTATCACTACCCACGTGAAAGGGTATGTAAGTGTTTACACCTATCCCTTCACGTCAGGCCTCCTTGACTACTAGGGACTTGGGGACAAATACACCCTCAATCACCTCATCAGGTTATACAGCCCTCGTATCTTTTGGGGGCTAATCAAGTTGTAACGTCGGGAAACCAAGGTATAATTCTCGAGCATTGACGAGGATAAAGACCGAGGTTGGATGGGATGATTTGTTCGGGTGAGGACCATCGACCTCATTCTGAAGGAGAATATGCCATTTGTCATGAAATGGAACTTGAAACGTAAGTGTTGTTTCACTTGTCGATTTCCATGCTTCTTTCTGCTTTTTTGTTTTATCTAATGTTTTCTTTCGTCATGCAGCGGTTGCTTGGATTCCTCGAGCGATTCCCGACCTTGAGAGATGGGTCCGAAAGCTGGCTTTGACCTCTACTTATGTCGAACGTTGCTGGTACGATTTAGCAAAAGGCTGATGGGAGGCAAAGAACCATTGTAAGTTTCCTCTTTCACATATCTGGGGCATTGTCGATATTTCTCTTTACTTACTTTGCTACTTCCTGTGCAGGCCTAAACAAGGATGCAACCTTGAGGCCTCCGTCTAGTGAGGAAGAGGTTATGGCCCCAGATTCAAAGTCGGGGAAGTACAATAAGAGTAAAGGGACCTCGACCCCCTAGGGGGGAAAACCCAAAAAAAGAGCAACTCGAAAACCCAAGGGGAACATTATCCCTCTGACTTTGGACTCAGTTCAAAGTTTAAGGAAGAAGAAGAAGATGAATATGAAGGCGGTGACTCGGCACTGGTGACCCGAGTGAGGAAGACCATTGATACCACCAAAGCCGCTAAATCGGTGGCGGTTGACGAGGCCCTGCCTTGCACTGAAGAAGTTTTGAAGAAAGATTCGGGCAAAGTCCCCGAATCATCTAAGGGCAAGGATGCCTCTCGTCTAACGATGATTATACCATAGGGGGCTGGTCCCGAGAACCCTAGATCCGAACAGAGCGCCCCGAGTGACTCGCTTGGGGAAATGACTGCAGGTTACTCACCATCTCAACCTACCTTTTTCGAAGAGGCTATAAGGGATTCACAGGCCATAAGGACTCCCGAAATAGAAGGAATCCCCGATAGGGAGGATCCTTTTCGAGATTGCTTTACAGGGGTCGAGGATGCCTCCGATCTCAATGATGAATCCAACCTCTTCGAAGAGGCCCAACATCTTCTGAACCAAGTAAGATTTGAATTTTGTTGATGCAGCACTCTTTCATTTTTTTCTTTTTTCTGTCTAACTCATTTCTTCTTTCATACAGGCTATCTCTAAGTACCGGGCCGAATTAAGCCAATGCGAGGCCAATCTTCAAAGGCTTTCATAGGAGAGGAATTCTCTCAAGCTTCTCTATGGGCAGAAGGACGAGGAAATCAAAGACGTCCGAGCTGATTTGGCTAGAGCTCGTAAGAAGGAAGCTGAGATGAACGAGCAGGTAATGATTCTCTTGAAAAACCACGGGCTCGATTCAAGGGTGGAAGCTAATATTTCAATGTCACAGCTGCAGCAAAAGATCAAAAGGATCGAGTTGTTTCGGGAGGAGGCCGATCGAGCGAAGGTTGACTACTATAAGTAGAAGGAAGGCATGGACCGCCTTGCTGCTGAGAAAGAAACTGCCTTGGCCCAGTTGTCGTTGGTCGAAGTCCAAATTCAAAGTGCAACGAAAAAGTGATCGGTTCAGGCTAAGAGGGTTGAAGATCTTGAAGTTAAACTTTCAAAGGCCCAAGTTGAGGCTAAAAAAGCAAAGGTTGAGGCTGATAAGACGGTAGACATATATCTGGCTGATGCCGAAGCTGCTCAGCACAATTGAGGGAGGTTATCGATCGAGCATAATGGACTGCCGATCTTGCCAAATGCCAATCCCGGAGAGAGACCCTTGAGGAGATCCACGCCCCAGGTTTCGACCTTTCTCAGGAGATAGCACATGCAAAGGTGCATGAAGCCGATGTCAGGATACTGGCCTCCTCCGATGATGATGAAGACAGCAAGAGCGGATACGATAATGATGAGGGCCCGAGGTAAAAGTTGCCCCCGATGAGGGAGTCACCCCAGAACATAGCTAGGACATTTGTATTTTTCTTTTTTTTTTGTAGGACCCTGGTCGGTCCTTTGTAAATACCTTCGTTTATATATAAGAATCTTTTTTGAATTTCATCTCACTTTTGAATTGTGATAATTTCAATTCGCCTTGTGCCTTGTAAAATTTTGATATACTTCATGTCTTGTGAATAATATGTTTAAGACTTAAAATTTTAGGCAACTTGGCCGATGCCAAACTAATACTGCCTTTGTAGTTGAGTGAGCTCTTGCTCGAACTCGAAGTAGTAAAACTCTTAGGTTTTAGTTGAGTGAGAATGGACTCTCAAACTCGAAAATATAATGGCCCTTAGGCTCTTGAATCGGGCCGATATGGCCTCAGAAGAATTGCTTTTTCTCTTTTTCGGTTTAAAATTTTTTAACATATAGGGATTTGTTATGTCTTAGCATGAAGTAAGTTCGTGCCCTTTGGGGTTTTTCATTATCGAAACCCTTTGCTTTTTGTGCCTTAGCACAAATTTATATTAAAAAGTTTGATACCTCTTAAGGTTTTTCGAGGGCCGATATTCTCAAAGCCCTTTAATTATTTTGTCAAGGGTAGCCTTTTTAACCGGTTTACAAAAGAATTTGAAGGCCTATTTTCATTGCGGAATTCAGACGTCTCTGAGCCGCATTATTTTGGCCGTAGCCTTGGGGTCTGCCTCTTGGGCTTATATTCCCAATAATACTTTGAACTTGTTCAAAGTGTTAGTCCCCGAGTAGGGTGGCCTTGGCCTATAAAATCGAGGGTTGCCTCTTTGAGGTCTTATAGTCTCGAAGTTTAATAGTTCTAACATGTTAATATCTTTACGGCAGTCCCCTAATATGGGGTTGATTGTTCAAAGTTTAATTGCACTCAGCCCTTGAGCCAGTTTTCACAAGAAATCATAAGTATAGAACTTGTAAAGTAGAAATTGCATTAAGGCACGGGACATCTGGTAAGGAAAAGTACGTCTTTCAATAGTTCATACATGCGTACATATTTTGGCACTAGGGTTCGAGTAATCTATAAGGACACGGTTCGTTCGACCATTTGGTCCTTTAAAAAGTTTTCCTATCGAGACCTTGTTGGTATGAAGTATTTTCTTTGAAAACATAACATCCGAGGGTGATGCCCCCTGTATTCGAGGTACCATTTGGGATAAAAACCGGTCGAAGGGAAAAAGAGTGCAACGCGTGCTTTAAGATCTAATATCTTTTTGCTTGGAAAGAACTTTGGTGCCTTCACTTGAAAACCTGAAATTAAGTTACTGTAAAATGTAAATGAAAAAGGAGAAGGCCATACCTCAACAATAGTATCGCTTGAGGAGTGATATATTCCAATTACTTGGTAGTTGCTCGTTGTTTATCGTGCCAAGCTTGTAGGATCCCTTTCCGGCGATATCGAGGACTTGATATGGTCCTTCCCAATTTGGGCCGACTTTTCCTTCGTTAGGGTCTCGAGTATTGAGGGTTACTTTTCTCGGAACTAAGTCCCCGATTCTGATGTGGAGAAGGTTGATCCTTTGATTATAATACCTTTTGATGCGTTGTTTTTGTGCAGCCATTCAGACGAGGTCGGCTTCCTGTTTTTCATCTAGTAGCACAAGGCTCGTATTCATAGCCTTATGATTTGACTCTACCGTTGCGTATCGAAACCTGGTGTTGGGTTCCCCGACTTCGACAGGGATCAAGGCTTCGGTGCCATATACTAAGAAGAACGGTGCTGCCCCCGTATTGGATTTTGGCGTTGTTCGATATGCCCTAAGAACTTCGAGTAAAATTTCTCTCCATTTTCCCTTGTCGTCGTTTAATCTCTTCTTTAGATTCTGAATGATGGTCTTGTTTGTTGATTCAGCTTGCCCGTTCCACTAGGATGATAAAGTATCGATAGGATCCTTTTTATTTTGTGATATTCTAGAAACTTTGTCATTTTACTGCCGATAATTTTTTCCATTGTCGCATACGATTACGGTAGGTATCCCGAATCGGCATATGATGTGATCCCATATGAAGTCTAGAACTTCTTTTTCTCTGACTTTCTCGAAGGCCTGTGCTTCAACCCACTTAGAGAAATAGTCAGTCATAAATAAAATGAATTTAGATTTACCTTGGGCCGATGACAGAGGGACGACGATATCCATTCCCCATTTCATGGATGGCCATGGGGATAAGACTGAATGAAGTTGCTCTCCAGGTTGGTGGATCATCGGTGCATACCTTTGGCACTTATCACATTTTCGAACAAATTCTTTAGTGTTTTTCTCCATATTGTCCCAATAGTATCCTGCTCTAATGAATTTGTGAACTAGTGATCCGGCACCGGAGTGGTTCACGCAAGTACCCTTGTGAACTTCCCGTAGGACATAATCGGTATATCCTGGCCCCAAGCATACTGCCAATGGTCCATCGAACATCCTCCTGTATAATATTCCATTTTTAGCCAATGTGAATCGAGCATCTTTAGTTTGTAGAGTCCTTGATTCCTTAGGGTCCCATGGGAGCTTTCCGTTTTTCAAATACTCAATATATTTATTCCTTCAATCCCAGGTTAGGCTCGTGGAGTTTATTTCGGCATGAACTTCTTCGATCACTGACTTCGAGAGTTGTACGACAGTCCCCGAGCTGATTTCGTCCTCTTCAACTGATGATCCCAGATTTGCAAGGGCATCTACCTCGTTGTTTTGCTCTCGAGGTACATGCTGCAAAGTCCATTCTTTAAAATGATGTAATGTTACCTGCAATTTATCCAAATACCTTTGCATTCAATCCTCTCAAACCTCGAAGGTTCTGTTGACTTGGTTTACCACCAATAAGGAGTCGCATTTGGCCTCGATGACTTCCGCTCCCAAGCTTTTATCCAGTTTGAGACCTGCAATCATGGACTCGTACTCGGCCTCATTGTTAATCAATTTAGAAGTTTTGATAGATTGCCTAATTGTATTGCCCGTGGGCAGCTTCAAAATAATGCCTAGCCCGGACCCTTTCACATTCGAAGCGCCGTCTGTAAAAAGGGTCTATACCCTCTATGATATACCCGACTTTATCAAAAGTTCTTTTTCGACCTAGGGTACGAGGGCTGGCATGAAGTCGGCCACGAAGTCTGCTAAAATCTTATACTTGATGGTTGTTCGGTGTAGATACTCGATATCATACCCACTGAGTTCGATGACCCATTTGGCCAATCAGACCGATAGCTCGGGCTTATGTAAAACATTAGGAAAAGGATAAGTGGTTATCACACATATTGGGTGATATTGAAAATACGGGTTTAATTTCCTAGAGGCGTTTATTAGAGCAAGTGTCAATTTTTCTAAGTGCGGGTACCGGGTTTCGGCCTCGCCTAAAGTTTGACTTACATAATAAACGGGAAATTGCGTACCTTGATCTTCTCGAACTAGGACACCACTTACCGCGACTTCTGAGACTGCTAAGTATAGGTAGAGTTGCTCGTCTGTTTTTGGAGTGTGAACCAATGGTGGAATCGATAGGTACCGCTTCAATTCTTCCAATGCCTGTTGACATTCCGGTGTCCAAGAAAAATTGTTCTTCTTTTTGAGCAGCGAGAAGAACCTATGGCTTCGATTTGAAGACATCGAAATGAATCGACCTAAGGAATGTATTCGTCCTGTCAGTCTTTTCTCGGCCTTAACACTGTCCACGACTGTGATGTCTTCAATCTCCTTGATTTTATCGCGGTTGATCTCGATCTCCCGATTCGACACCATAAAGCTTAGGAACTTGCCTGAACCGACCCCGAAAGCACATTTCTCGTGGTTGAGCTTCATGTTGTATTTTCTCAGTATCTTGAAGGTTTCCTGCAAATGTATCAAATGGTCCTCTGTGCGCAGGGGCTTAACTGCCATATCGTCAATATATACCTCCATTGACTTATCTATTTGTTCTTCGAACATTTTACTTACTAGGCTTTGGTAGGTAGCACCAGCATTTTTTAGCCCAAAAGGCATTACGTTATAACAATGTGTGCCATACTTAGTGATGAATGAAGTATTTTCTTGTTCCTCTGGGTTCATTTGAATTTGATTATACCCGAATTAGGCGTTGAGAAAACTAAGGATCTCGTAGCTGGCCGTGGCATCGATCATGCGATCGATGTTAGGCAGAGAAAAAGAGTCTTTGGGGCATGCCTTGTTTAAATATTTATAATCTACACACATTCTAAGTTTGTTCCCATTTTTAGGGACTACAACTACGTTCGCTAACCATTCGGATTATTTTACTTCCCGCATGGATCATAATTTGAGAATATTAGTTACCTCGTCCTTGATGAATGCATGTTTTATCTCGGACTGGGGCCTTCTCTTTTGTTTTACCGGCCTGAACTTCGGGTCCAGACTCAATCGATGCGTTGTTATCTCTAGTGGGATCCTTGTCATATCTAAGTGGGACCAGGAAAAACAATCCATATTATCAATAAGAAATTTAATGAGTTTTTTCTTGAGTTCGGGGTTAGCCATGTTCCCAAGTATACATTTTGATCAGGCAGATACTCGATCAGTATGGCCTGCTCCAGCTCCTCGGTTGTCGATAAGGTGGCATCAGAATCTTCGGGATTAATAAAGGATCGAGGGATCCAATAATCGTCATCTTCCTCTTCCACTCCTTGTTTTTCCGACTGAGTCGGGGCTGGTGACTGTGGTTGCTATTTGGACTCCTATTTTCCTTTGACCTCCGATCCCTTTTCTATCGAAAGCGTCGATATCGGTATTACCTCTTCGACCGCGAACATTTCTTTCACAGCATGTTGCTCCCCATATACCATTTTTACCCCTTCCGGTGTTGGGAACTTCATCATTTGGTGGAGAGTTGAAAGGACCGCCCTCTATCCAGGGCCTCCCGAGTAGGGTGTTGCACCTCATGTCACCATAGATTACATGAAACTTGGTTTCTTGAATAGTTCCAGCCAAGTTCACCAGTAAGATAATCTCTCCTTTAGTGGTTTCGCTAGCCTTGTTGAAACCATTCAGGACCCGAGCTGCGGGTACGATTCAATCTTGCAAGCCAAGCTGCTCCACCACCCTCGATCGAATGATATTTTTCGAGCTACCTGGATCCACTAAAACACGCTTAATTTGAACTTTATTCATAAAGATTGAAATTACCAGAGCGTGAGAAATTCCTTCTGTTTCCTCATCGTTGAATGATGCAGTCCCTTCTGGCACGTAATCTCGAGTCCATTTTTCCCTAGTAATTGATACTTTAGTGCGTTTGAATACAGGCCCTTGTGGAACATCGAGTCCTCTTTGAAATGGTTTTTGACTCGATCATTTAAGAACTCTCGAAGGTGATCCTCGTTGGATAGACGTGCTACCTCTTCTCTTAGTTGCCTACAATCCTCGGTTCTATGGCCATGTGTTCCATGATACATGCACATCATATTGGGATTTCTTTGGGAAGGATCAGTTAGTATGGGCCTGGGCCACCTAGTATCTTTGATTTTTCCAACTGCCGATACAATACTTGATGCATCGATATTGAAGTTATACTCCGATAATCGTGGTGCTTCTGTGGGATCGGCATGCTTATCAAAACCATTTTTGCCCATAAGTCCTCGAGAACTCTGTCCTTGATCACTTCTTCGATCGTTTCGAGCAGAATCGCGTCCTGGACTACCGTTCCTGCGATCTGCGATGTATGGCTGATATCAATCTCTGTTCGACCGAGGTTCCCTATTGATATCTCTCTTATTTCTTCATGCGGGCCTGTTCGGATAAACGAAACCTGAAGGAGTTCCCAATTGGTCATCCTTGATTCTGATCGTTGATTGGTACCGATTATGTACATCGAGGTCACCGCCGGATATTCAATCAAGTTTTGCTTCAGTTGACGTGATACTATCGAACTTCGTTCATTCAACCCCCTTAATGAAAGCTTGAACAGCCCAATCATCTGTGACTGTTAACAAATCCATGCGTTCCATTTTGGGACCGAGACACGAACTCCCTAAGCATTTCGCAATCCTTCTGGTTTACCTTGAAAAGGTCTGATTTCCTTGTCGCAACCTATATGGCCCTGGATGTGCCTTTACGAAAGAATCTGCAAGCATGGCGAATGAGTTAATGGAATTTGGCGGTAGATTATGGTACTAAATCATTGCCCCCTTCGATAGAGTCTCTCCGAACTTCTTTAATAAAACAGACTCGATTTCATCATCGTCCAAATCGTTACCTTTGATGGCGCATGTATAGGAGGTGACATGTTCGTTGGGATCGGTGGTCCCGTTGTACTTAGGGATTTCTTGCAAACGAAATTTCTTAGGAATGGGCTTCGGAGCCGCACTTGGAGGAAACGGCTTCTGTAAAAATTTCTTTGAATCCATCCCTTTCAAAATTGGCGGTGCCCCCGGTATTTGATCCACCAGGGAATTGTACGTTTCTACTTTCTTATCATTTGCCTCAATTTTCTTCTCTCCCGATTCAATTCATTTGGTGAGCTCCTCGAGCTCTTCATATTGCGGGGTCAATCCCCGATTCACTGGCATTCGACCTTTCTTTTACTGGCTCGGTTCGGCGAGCGGCTTCCAGTTCGACCTCATTCGACGTTCGGTGTTGATTTTGTAGTAGTGCAATAGCGGCTTGTTGAGCCTATAGCATCTCGAATATTACTTGGAGACTGACTCCTCCATCTCCTCCGCCCTGTGTACCTTGGCCACCAGATCGGCCTTCTCTGCGTACACTCCCTTCGGGGTCCACGCCCAGATTCGCATTAAGAGCGATATGTGTACTGACATCGACTAGATTGGCAATTGGTGCTCCCTCGATATACAGCTTGTTGTACCTCGACCCCTAGAGAAACTACATTGTCGTTTTCCCCGTGAAATCCGAGGCCATTATCACCATCTGTGGGTGTTGTTTGTGAGTTTGACATATTTTATCCAGAAAACAAAGATACTTGACAAGAACAAGCATAAAGTAGTGTGTGTTATCGGAATCGGTATTGAATAATCACTATAATCCTTAGCACCACGGTGGGTGCCAAACTGTTTACTCTAAAATTTGGATAACAGTTAAACTTACATATGGTTTTAAGGATATATAATTTCACCCAATACCAATTGATAAAAACGTAAATAAATAGCAGAATTAAACTAGAAATAAATCATACCAGTATGCGAACAGGGCCTCAGCCTCGAGTTAAGGTACCCCCGAACTGATAAGTGCAAGAACAAAATGGAATAAATTGATGAACAAGAACATGAGTAAGAGCTATATTGCTTTTGTTTCAGTGAATAATGATGATTAAAAATGATTGGAACTCCTACTAATTATGATATATCTCTAATTACAAAAGAAAATCGTATAATCATCTAATTAACCACTTCTGATTTGATTTGTTCCGAGATTCACGCCACAATCCTCAACCAATCACGAACATCTCGCTCTTTTCATTACTAAGCTATCCACGATGTTACTCGGAGTCTATCTCCCCTGGCTTCGATTGATACCGACCTCGATCTCGAAAGAGACTTCGATTTCGAACTCAATGCTTCAACTCTTCGACGCAACATCTTAGTCTCGATCAAATAGTAAAATCGGATCGCCCAGATTTCTATCGTATACACATAAAAAGAAAATTCTATCTGTTATCTGCTAGAGGAAAAGATAATGTGGTTGCCCATACTCTATTTAGGAAGTATGCTTAATTCTTTGATTAATATGTTAAATGCTAAGTTGGAAGGTTTTGGTCACGTAAAAATTTTTATGCTACTGATTTTAATTTTCACCAAGTCCTTAGCGCTTTCGGTGGATTTGTATACTTGAAGATTTATGTGGTCAGGGTATGAAACAAGTTTTTGTATTTTACTTTTTGTCACCCACAAACAGAAAGATTATTACTCTTCAAATAGTAATAATATCATGCAAAATTGGACGGATGATTATTATAATTTTGTTATATAGTTCATAGACATTGTGATATGCATCTTTTCTGGAAATTGCACCAATTGATAAAAGAGGTGAGTGTAATTAGGACGCATCGGTGGAGTGTAGACCATCCCAACTCAACACCAACAAAAAAGATGGGTTAAAAAAAACCCAGAGATCAAGCTCCTTATAGAGAGAAAAATGAAGAAATCAACATGTACATATAGGGCCAAAAGAATAATAAAGTATATGAACCACAAAAAAAGTTATACTGCTGGTACCAAAAAAACTGAAATAAAACTCCATCTTCATATGCACTCAAAACAGAAATTTGTGATCTCAAATTGCTGATTTCTTGATATTGTGTCGGTAAAACGCCTTCTTCTTCTTGCTAGAAGTGTTCTTGATTGTCAGCACAATCTTCCCTGCTTCATTGTTCTTGAATGTGTTGCGAATCGGCGAGCTCAACTTCTTCTCCTTCTGAATGATAATTGTGTAAGAGTTGTCATCCTCTGGCACAAATTCCTCCTTATAGCTCACTTCCCCGCCCACAATTGTAACATCCCAGATAAATGTACTTCCCACCTGACATAATTTTAATAGAAATTTAAGAAATTCAGCATCACCATATAATAAAAGGGAAAAGATAAAGTCTCAACATAACCAAGATTTCATTCCCAAAGTTACCTCTGCTGCAGGTATTTCAATGGTTTCAGTTGATCCAGCTTTAAGGAGAATTTCTGAAGCTTCACACTCAAAGTCATTCTCCCTCTTGAATCCACCATATTGAATTGGGATTTCTTGGATTGGAATGTACCTGCTCAACCCAAACAGTTCAGCATTAGCACCCAATGGACTAAATATAAAAGTTTCCATTTCAGAGGCTAAAAGTGCTACATAAACTGAACTCGTTAGAAGCTTAACAAACATGAAAAAAGAAGCTTACTTAAGCAAGGTCTCAGTGACCTTGGCAGGACGAGCAAAAACAAATTTGCTTTTAGTTCTTTGAGTTAGGAAAGGAGAAAGCAATGACTGGAAAGCATAATACCAAAATGGAACATTGATGAATATCTGAAAACACAAACAGGTGAAATTGTCAGATCAACACACTTAAGATTTATAAAATATTCTCATTACCAGTATATCTAGCCAAAGTAAGCTGTATTGCACAACCTTATCACTCCGTGCAACATAGTTCACAACTATATATGCTTGCACTTTATTCCAAGAACTCACTAACTGAAAGTTAAAACAAGGAAAAAAAAATAGAATACTCACATTTTTGGCAACAAATTCAGGATAGTTATCCTGAAGAAGATCAACAGCTTGTTTTGTAGCAACCCTGACCTCTTTCTTTGATGGTCCAGGGGAGTTCTTCAGATCATTAATCTGAAGCAATGAACTGACACCTCCAGCCTTGAAATCAAGCTTCTGAATTCCCTTCTCCATTAACTGCACTCTCCACCTCAAGAACTGCTTACGTTTCTCCTCCGTCCCGAATGTCTTGTTATACAGCTCTTGATCATCCAAAACTCCAAAAATGTTGTAACAAATGGGGTGTCCTTGGTTATCAGTTCCACTCATGTAAGCAGTTGGAGCAATATCTGGACCTAGATCGTCCTCCAAGATTGATTCGATCTCAAAATCCTTCCTCCACTGGAGTGTTTTCTTGAGCATTTCAAAAGATTCATTCACTTTGTAATCCCTTGCTCTCAAGAATTTCAAGAGAACCACATTGGTTTTCTCATCTCCTTTGCTAGGTAATAGGGGTACACCCCAAATGGAGATCTCTTTATCCACTTCATCAACATCCAAATCACCCTCCTCCTTTTTCTCCTCTTTATTTTCCTCATTCTTTGTCTCTTCCTCTTCTACTTTCTCAACAACCTTTTCCTCATCATCTTTCTTTTCTTCCTCTTCACCTGATGGTGATTTCTCTAGGGACTTTTTGGTGGTACTCTCTTCTTTTTTGAAGAGGGTGTTACCAAGAATGGCCTCCTCAAGCTTTGATTTGAGATCATTCAAGGCCTTCTTCTCATTCTCTTTGAGATCAGAGAGAAAGTTGCTCTCTTCTCTATAAGAAGAGCTCTTCTCCATTGCCTTTGGCTTGGTATCCTCTTCCTCTTCTTCTTTTTCTTTCTCATTCTCAACCTCCTCAACTATCTTCTTAGCCGCTAATTCTTCTTTTGGAACAACTACCTCAGCTACTTGAGTTGCCTCAGATTGCACCTTTACAGTCATGTTTGATTGATAAATAACACAAAATTTTGTACTGGATCTTGGCAATCACCTCCTAAACAGCTGAAAATTTAAGAAAGCGTGAGAAAATTTGGGACCCCAATCAAATGCCCTAAAATAAGCCAAAAAAGTACTCATAATACAACAACCATCTCTCAGTCCCAAGCAAGTTGGGTACACTATATAAATCGTGACTATGTTCCCCATTTAAAACCGTCTCAAGCAAATATTTTATAAAATAAAAATGGAAAATGAAAAATACTAGAAGTTTTTGATATCTCCTACTAGCATAAGAATCTCCAACAAGATGTAATTGAAACCCCCTACTAAACCACTGTAAAAGATAAAGAAAATGTCACAAATTTTCTTACTTCAAATTGTTCTAAAAACCAAAGAAGCAGCTCCTGTGAATTCATTTCAAAAGTAGAAAACTGAAACTTGGAAAATGTCACAATTTCCTAGTCCAGAATTTGAAGTTTATGGTTCTTTTTAAACTAATAACATATTAAATAAATTTTTTAAGACAAATACAAAATTTCGAACAAAGTTATTGGGTTCGACCGAACGGGTAACTTGGTCTCTAGCTCCGGCCATAACTCCCTTATGTAAACATATCCGTTTAAGAAAATCAGTAAATTCAACAACAAATAGTGAGAAAAAGAAAACTCGAAACCATAAAATTGAAGAGGAAAAAGAAAAAGGAGTAGCAAAGAAAATTCACCTTAGGGACTTCAATCTGTCAATTCTCACAATGGCTCTGTCAGTATTTTGGGATTGAGAAGTGAAGAGGGGTTTTGCAACGGTTATATATTCTTTTGAAATCTCAGTATGTGTGGGGCCCAAAACGGTCTAATTTAAATCTGTAGGGTGACAGCCACCGCACCGCACCGCAGGCCGCATGGCATGTTAGAGCCGTTGGAGGATTCTTTTTTCCTAGGCTGTATTCCAGCAAATGTTACTTGTCCTTAAATCATTTCTATGGTCCCACAAACAACATTTTATTCGCAAACGCTTAATCATTTGACTTGGTCCAAATCCCACTTTTATTTAAGAAAATATCAATTTTTCTGACACAAATTGTCTCTTAATTAAGTAGTAGACTAATTAGTAGTAGTTACAAATAATATTCCATGATAAAATCCAGTTTCACAAGGAAAAAATTGGAAGAAAACCGAAAAAAGAAGAAAAAAATTAGAACATATAAACAAAGGTTACTAACCCAAACACCTCTCTAATTTATACTAGCTTGTTTTAGTGCTTCTTTTTTGCCAAAAGTGCCTTTTTTGTTGCCAAAGTATTTTATTTTTTTTCACCCTTAAGGTATTTGATCAAGCTTTTAGATGGAATAAAAAATAGTTTTAAGTAGAAGCAGAAACAATTTTTGAAAAAAAAAAAATCCCCAAAAGCATTTTATTGAAAAGTATTTTTGAAAAATACACTTAGAAGCACTTTCTAAAGTTTGGCGAAACATTAAGTGGGCGTTTGGACATAATTCCAAAAAAAAAAGTGAAAAAGAATTTCAAGAGAAAATGATATTTGAAAATTAAAGTTGTGTTTGGACATGAATATTATTTTGGGTTGTTTTTGAAGTTTTGTGAGTGAAATTTTTGAAAAATAACTTTTTGGAGTTTTTCAAATTTTTGAAAAATTTCAAAATTCATTTTCAAGTGAAAACTGAAAATTTTATGGCCTAACACTTATTTCGAAAAAAATGAAAATTTTTCAAAAAAAAGTAAAAAAAAATTATGTCTAAACAGGCTCTAATTGCTGCTCAAAAGTATTTTTTAAATTAATTAGACAAATTGCTTCTTATCAAAAGTATTTTTTCGAAAAATATATTTGAATTTTTTTTTATTAAAAAATAAGTTGATTGTAGAGGCACAGCCAAAGAAGCTATTATAATAAGTACCGTGGACATCATCTGTAATTCATAACGTGGGATTGGGTTTAGCAAAAGCACTTCTAATAGTAAAACGTAAATCACTCTAATAAAATTATAAAGTCACCATAGTAAGTTATAAACTTTAATACTTCATTATTTCATTATAGCTTTTCAACCTTAGGTATAAAGTGCTGAAGTACGACATTAATGTGAATATTAGATGTAGTTTCTTTACATTGTTACCTTCGGAGGTTCATTAAGGTCTATTTTCTTATCATACCATATTAGCATTTACTACTTTTTTTTCAACTGGCAATGGCCGACATAAACTTTTACACCACTAATATTCTTTGGCATGCCCGTTGGAAGCGATTAAGGATGTTTAAGATCAAAGCTGTAAAAGAAAGTCGTAGATGCTTGAAATTTAAAGAGAAAGTTGAAAAGAAATTAAAATTAACAGAATTAATGACAAGGATATGACTGCAGGTTGTTTTGACCAAAAAATATAAACTTTTGGTTAAGCTAATTAATTTTATGTAACGAGGGGTTAAGCCTAGTTAACTATAATAATTTCAAATCTACAATCGATCTACGTGGATAATGTTGAACAATGTTGAAAGAGAGTTAAATGCAATGTGTATTTAATATTTCAATATCAATAATAGAAGAAGAATATCAAGCATTAAATAACGATAGATCGCACTAAAGTAAATATGGAGAAGGATTCACCCAATATTGAATAAGGTGGATGATTCCTCCTTCTGAGAATAACGAATGACAGACAAATATAAGAATATCTGGGACTTTCTCGGATCTGATGGAAAAGGTGTAGAATAATCAACAATCGAATCTCTTAAGAAAGGTAGTGTTCGTATTTATCTAGAGAGATGGCCTGCTTTATCAAGAATGTTCTTATCAGAGGATATTACATTCTTTTTACCTTCTCTATCCTTCTATTAATAGGGACTTGTCCCCAATTAACCCTAAAAGTACAAGTACAAAGAACATCCAACGAAATATTCTCTTAAAGATCCTATTACTAAACTAGTCATTACTGCTCCTTCTGATACTTGACCTCGACCACGATTGGTTGCTTGGCGATGAGTCTCATTAGTTACTAGTCGACCTTGGCCAAATTACTTTTTGTAACATCACTTCGCATCGAGTGTCCTTAGGCAGATTTTGACCCATACAGTTAGTCCATCCGCTTATCGGGGTCGTCTCTCGGACGACCTCGATGAGCGGACTTCGCTAATTGTATTTGAGAGATTTAGGCGAGCAGGTCGAGTAGTAACGCTCTTGACGAGATGATAATGTGGTGCTTCGTGAGCCATTATTATGCATTACGTCGATTCAGAATGACGTCATGACACAATGCGTCATTAATATGCATTTTTCTGATATATTGTGTCATTTCCCGTGCCTCTGCCATTTCGACATTCGTGTTGGGCATCGACGGTTTTTATTCTCGATTATGGTGCACGGGTTCCTATAAATAGGGACACAAGACCTTTGTCTGATCCTTTGTGCTTTTCAAATACGAATCTTCATCTCTTCATTCCTTCTTCTTTCGTTGTTCATATTTTTGTTACCTTCATCCTTGCATCCCTATTTTCACCAGTTATGATAACTTCTGCCGCTTATACCTCATATGTGCTTGCATATTCTCCATATAAAAACGAGCAAAATGGTTAATACAACTAATTCAGGGGGAGATTTTGATCATGTCCCCTTGGCAGTTCGCATGCCTCCCCACGATGATGGGATGGCCATGGTTGATGAAGATGACAGCTTTTCTACGGTGGAGGAAATAATTCCCCATAGGGAGAAGGCTAGGTCTGACTTCTCAATGTTGCCCGGAGTCATTGATGAAAAAGCCGGCAATCGCTGAGTTTAGGGCTATATTCAAAATTCCCGCACACATAGACCTCATCCCTGCGAGGCACGACGTGGTGCAAATACATCGCCCTGGGTACTGTGCCTTCTAGGCATACCCCTTCAATGTAGGTTATTCTTTTCCTATCCTTCCCCTGGCCAAAGAGTTTTGCCGCTACTACCGGGTGTGCCCGGCTCAACTCTCCCCCTATAACTACAAGCTCATCTGCATGATTTCGAAGTTCACGGAGTTGGCCGGGATCGAGTTGACCATCTGTCACTAGATGCATCTTTTCGCCCTCAGTTTTCACATGGGGGCGATGTTACATCTTCGCCACCGGGGCAATAAATGTCTTGTGGTAAAAATGGACGACAAAGCCAACCGCCAGTTTTGGCTCAACTACGTCTACGTCAAAACGGAGGACGTGGTGGCAAATGCAAACGAGTTTCCTGACCTTTGGAACTATGCTCGTAAGCACCTTTCTTCTTTTTTCCTCTATTGCACTTCGTGCTGGTCGACTTTGGTTGTACTATATCTTATTTTTCTCTTTTTACGCAGTAGAGGCTGAACCCCCCCCCCCTTTTTGGTCGAGGATATTCACGAGTGGGTTAGTCGAGTCCTTACTCATATAGTGGAGATTCGCAAACGGTCGGCCTTCCGTAATAAGTTCGGGCCCAAGCTTCCCGATAAGTTTGCTTATGTCTTCGTTGTTGAATTTTTCTGATAGGTTGCCTTTTATCTTTGCGGGGGTTTATCCCGACCTTTTTCCTCTCTTTTGTTGTCAGCACGGGGAGGTCCGAGGAAGTCGAGAGCTCCTACTCCTGCGTTCCGCCAGGCGACCGCTACAACAAAATCTGTCCCAGTTGCAACTGCGACCAAGCCTGCTCGGTCATCTGCCTTCGTTCGACCTCCGGTTTTGGCGCAATCAGCTCAGCTATCAGCGGCCTCAGCATCTGGGACATCGGCTTTTTTTGTGTTGTATTTAGTGGATGAGTCATCGTCGAGCAGGGAGGACTTGAATCTACGAAAAGGAGATTGGTTGATGTTGGAGGCGGTACAGTTCGAGCAGTGGACTCTACAATGGACGCCTATGAGCCGACTATTGTTGCACCTGAAAGCGACGCGAATCCGTCATCTGGATTTCTGCTATCAACGGGAGTGGTGGAAGGTGCACCCTTTCTTGAAGTTGAGGGTGAAGTTGGAGGGTCGTCTATGGAGGTCGGTGACAACGTACTGAGAAGTGAGCCGTCATCCTCGGTACCGTTGATGTTCCCTCATCGGTCGAGGTGAGAGGCAAAGGTATTGCCAAGGACGGCTATGAAATCGACTCTGATATTTACCCCGATGAGGTGCGGATGCTGAGTGAAGGGTTCACTCGGGTGGAAGTGAGGTTAGAAGGGTCCACTCGTACCATCGTGGTACCCATGGACCGCGACCTGCTGGTGAACACTGAAAATATGGTCCCTTCCTTGGGTCCCCTTTGCTCCGATGTGGAGGGTAAGACCCTCGAGTTGCTGAACAATGTCGCCCTGTTGTCGGGCATAGTCGAACTCGCCCTTAAGGTAAGTCTTCTGACCTTTCTAGTTTCTATGCCTTGCACACTATTTTCGATAGACTGATTTTCTTCCACTTTTTATTCTCTTTTTTAGACCATTATCTTGGAGATTGAGAGTGCTCACCGAGATAAGAGGCGTAAAACTATTTTCAAGAGGATGGAGAAGAAGTATCGTGAATACCGCAGCAAGCATCGTGAGAATTGTAGGCGGTTCGGCGAGACTGGCAACTTCCAAGCCATCCGGGTGAACTGAAGCAGAAAGATGACGAGTTGGTGAGAGTTATCGGCAAGTGTAGCATCCTCGAAGAGGCGTTGAGGGATAAAGAAGAGGAGCTCGAATGAGCAAGGGAGTTGAGGTAAGATGTGTGGACCTTCAAAACCAAGTGGTATCTCTGCGGGCCAAACTCGAGCAATGTTCGGTCAGGGTCGATGCTTTGAGTGATGAGATCGCCGAGAAGACGGAGAATTTGGAGAAGGCCGAGTTGGCTCGGTTGGCGGCTTTGAAAAAAGTGGAGGCATTGAAGGATGCAATCCGCGTCCTCAAGTTCGAGCGGGCAAACGAGCAAATTGGGGGGCTAGAAAAAGAGGTCTCGAACCTTGGTGACCAAGTCGTCGCTCTCGAGGCCGAGAAGACGTAATTGTTGGCCTAGTCATCCTCATCTCACACTTCTGCTTATCCTGATGTTCCGAGGGATTTATATGAGAAGTGGATCCACGCCGAGGCCCAGCTAGACATATTCAAAGATTTGATGACGGTAGGGAGAGTTCCTGAGGCTGATTTTGAGGATGCTCATGCTAAAGGCGTGTGCAACTCGGATCACCTGTGGTTATGACCTTGCTACACCGGGGACCGGCGATGGCGAGGAGGATTTGGATGGTATTGAGCAGTGTGGTACGAGGATGAGTAACCTGATGGCGATGGCGATGGCGATGGTGGAGATGGCGTTGCAGGGTCGGGTGGCGAGTAGTTATTCCTTTGGTTTGTAATTTTTATGCATAATTTTGTGGGCGTCTGTTTAGCCCTTGTAAAGAATATTTTTGAAGTATGAAATGCTATTTTCGTTGTTCGATTCTGAATCTTTTCTCTATTTGGTCTTATATGCTCTTTTCCTTAATTCTGTCATTTGGCTGCTTTTAGTTGTAGAAGCTCAGTTTGTATGTTGAACGCGTTCAAATGCCGAACTTGGTAGTCGCAACTTGGGCCAATAAGTGTTGTCGAACGAAGTCAAACATAGTCAGAACTTAATTTGAAATGCAACTTAGTTAATATAAGCCACAGTTGACCTGAACGAAGCTGAATGTGAATTCGAGCGATGTCGGTGAGGTCAAGTGTTTTTAATTCGAACGAAGTTGAATGTCGTTTAATTCGAATGAGGGCGAACGTCTTTTAATTCGAACGAGGTCGAATGTCTTTCAATTCTAACGAGGTAGAATGTCTTTTAATTTGAACGAGGTCGAATGTCTTTTAATTCGAACGAGGTCGGATGCATTTTAATTCGAATGAGGTCGAATGTAGTTTATTCAATTGTGGATGTGGACCGGGTATATGCTGAGGTAATGTTCTGGAGAACGTACATTTATGTTTTGCTCATACTTGAAGAAATTTACATATTTTTTGGGATGGCATTCCAGTCCCGGTCTATCTAGTCCCTTCATTTGGCGACTTGGAGATATGTCGAGAAGTTGAGCAATGAACTATGCCTTTTATTGTCCGTAATTCGACTTGAAGTGTCCCCCTTATCGCCTCATTAAAAACCTCCTTGAGAAAACCCAATTGGGATAAAACTCAAGTGAGGGAAAAAGAGTACGACTTGGAGGACGCTTGTTCTTAAAAGTTGAAGTACTTGAGGTGGGCAACGTTCCAATTGTTTGGTACCCGTTTTCCTTCCATTTTTATCAGTTGAAAAGATCATTTGCTTGGTGTTGTTGTGATTTTGTATGGACCGTCCCAATTTGTTCCCAGTTTGCCATCTCGCGGGTTTTTGCTTGCTTGTGTTTTGGCCTTGAGCACGCAGTGCCCGACTTTGAGTGATCTGATCTTGGCCTTTTTGTTGTAGTAGCGTTTTGCCAGTTGTTTTGGGAGATCATTCTTATGTAGTCCATGTCTCTCTGTTCTTTGGCTTGGTCGAGGTCTTTCCTTCTACTTTCGTCATTCCTCGGCCCGCTCTCATGGGATTATATCAAACTGGGCTCTCCAACTTCGATTGGTATTACTGCGTCAGTCCCATAGACTAACGAATAAGGTGTTTCTCTTGTTCTCGTCTTTGGCGTTGTGCAATAGGATCATAGCACTTCTAACAGTAGTTCTGGCCAAAGTCCCTTGGCGTCCTTAAGCTTTTTCTTCATGATGTTCAATATTGATTTATTGGAGGACTTTCCTTGCCCGTTTCCCACGGGGTGGTATGGGGTGGAGAGTATACTTTTGATATTCCATTTTTCGAAAAATTCGGTGACTTTTTTTCCAGTGAATTGGGGTCCGTTGTCGTAGCTAATCTCTTTGGGGAGGCTGAAGCGGCACGCAATGTTCTTCCATATGAAGGCAATCACTTCCTACTCGCGTATCTGAGCGAATGCTCCTACTTCTACCTATTTAGAAAAATAGTCAGTTAAAACCAAAAGGAAACGTATGTTACCTCATCCTGGGGGAGGGGGCTAACGATGTCCATTCCTCGCTTGCTGAAAGGCCAAGAGGAAGTAACCGAGTGGACTTGCTCGTCTTCTTGGTGGATCATTGAGGCGTATTTTTGGCATTGCTCGCATCTCTTTACGAAGTTTGCGACCTCTTTTTTCATAGTAGTCAAGTAGTAACCTGCTCGCATGAGGCATCTGACCAGAGCTCGGTTGCCAGAATGAGCCCTAGAGTGGCCCTCGTGGACTTCTTCTAGGACACGCGGAGTTTGATTTGGGCCCAAGCATTTTGCTAGGGGGATGTCGTACGTCCTCTTGTACAAATCATTCTGGATGATGTTGTACCTAGCTGCTTGCATCCGAAGTTTCTTGGCTTCTTTTTTATCATCTGGGAGTACATCGTCCTGCAAGTAGGTAACAAAACGGTTGCGCCAGTCTCAAGTTAGATTCATAGTCCTTATCTCGATTTGATCTATCGATGAGTGGAGGAGGGTAACCATATTTCCTTCTCCGGTTATGGTTTTAGTGGCTGTCGCTAACTTGGCGAGGCTATCGGCTACGGTGTTTTGTGCCTGATGGATTTGGTCGAGCTGCCATTCATCAAAATCGGGCAATAACTTGTGGATTTCGGTCTGGTGAGTCAATCGTCCTGCAAGTAGGTAAGAAAACGGTTGCGCTAGTCTCAAGTTAGATTCATAGTCCTTATCTCGATTTGATCTATCGATGAGTGGAGGAGGGTAACCATATTTCCTTCTCCGGTTATGGTTTTAGTGGTTGCCGCTAACTTGGCGAGGCCATCGGCTACGGTGTTTTGTGCCTAATGGATTTGGTCGAGCTGCCATTCGTCAAACTCGGGCAATAACTTGCGGATTTCGGCCTGGTGTTTTTGCAACTTTTGTTCTTGATCTGGAAAGTCCTGGTGACTTGGTTGACGACAAACTGAGAATCACAGCGTAGAATGACTCACCTCGCTCCGTACTTCAATGCTAGCCTTAATCATGCAATCACGGCCTCATACTCGGCCTCATTGGTAGTCATGTCTAGGCACCTTATGGACTGGCGAATCACTTCGCTTGTCGAGACCTCGAGCACGAGTTTTAGTCCGGGACCCGATGCATTGAAGGCATTGTCAGTGTACAAAATCCATAGATCTTGTGCTTGTGGAGAAGCGTGGGCGGCTTCGACTTCAGAAATTATTTTTGCACTGAAGTCGGCGACGAAGTCGGCAAGGACTTGTGATTTTATCTCCGTCCGTGGTTGGTATGTAATATCATGCTCGCTTAATTCTATGGCCCACTTAGCTAATCTTCCTGATAGCTCGGGCTTATGCAAGATACTTCTCAAGGGGAAAGTTGTGACTACTGAGATTGGATGGCACTAAAAGTAAGGTCTAAGATTTCGTGAAACTATGACCAAGGACAAAGCCAATTTTTCAAGATGGGGGTACCTCGTCTCGGTGTCGATCACGGTTTTCCTAATTTAATAGATGGGAGATTGCGTACCTTTGTTTTCTTGGACCAGGACTGCACTCACCGCTACTTCGGATACGGCGAGGTAGACGAGTAGACATTCCCCAGGTTCTTCTTTGGCAAGCAACGACGGCGATGATAGATAGGCTTTTAACTCCTTCAGGGCTTGAACACACTCGGATGTCCATAGGAGGTTTTTGTCCTTCTTGAGCACGTCGAAAAACTTGCGACATCTATCAGATGATCGTGAGATGAATCTCAACAAGGCGGCGATGCGGCCAGTCGGCTTCTGAACCTGTTTTTTGCTGGTTAAGTGTTCTGGTATTCCTTATATGGCTTTGATTTGGTCGGGATTGACCTCAATGCCTCTTTGTGATACCAGGAAGCCCAGGAACTTTCCTGAGGTTACGTCGAACACACACTTCTCAGGGTTCAGTTTCATCACATATCGCCTGAGTATGTCGAAGGCCTCTTTCAGGTGGTCGATGCGATCTTCTTTCCTTTTGGACTTGACCAACATATCTTCTATGTAGACCTCCATGGTCGTGTCGAGCTGGTCCTTGAACATTCATTTTACCAACCTTTGGTATGTCGCCCCCGCATTTTTCAGTCTGAAAGGCATCACCCTGTAGCAATACGTTCCTTGGTGGGTGATGAAGGTGACCTTCTCCTGGTACTCCTCTTCCATAAGGGTCTGGTTATATCCCGAATGCATCTAAGAAGCTCATCAATTCGTGCACGGTTGTTGCGTCGATGAGTTGATCGATATGGGGTAGCGGAATGAGTCTTTCGGGCATGCCTTGTTCAAATCTGTGAAGTCTACGCACATCCGCCATTTCCCGTTCTTCTTTTTTACCATGACCACGTTGGCGACCCATTGGGTGTATTTTGATTCTCTGATGGAGCCATTTTTCAGCAACTTTTCAACCTCATCGCGAACTACATCGTTTATTGTGAAATTGAATTTTTGCCTAACTTACCTTACCGGGGGTAGATGGCTCTACGTTCAACTTGTGCGTCGCGACGTCCTTCGGGATACCTGGCATGTCTGCATGGGAAAAAGCAAACAAGTCTGCATTATTAATTAAGAAATGACAAAATTTACCTGGTTCTTACAGCTTGCAATCGATATAGGTTTTTTTGTTGTTGTCATTATCATCAAGTTGGACGGGGTCGAGGCCTTCTACAGTTGATCCCGTGGCCTTTATTATTTCTGGGTCTTTTATGACGTCCGCTCTTTCATCATTACTCGACCTCGACCCTGTTAATTTTTATGCCTCTTTTGCTTTGCCCTTTATTTTTTAGGTGTATGTGTAGTCTTGGGCGATGCGATAGCATTCTCGAGATGTGCGTTGTTCGCCTCGTATGCTGAACACTCCCCATGGGGTGGGAAATTTGATAACCTGGTACAAGCTAGAAGGATGGCCTTCATGGCATGTATCCAAAGGCGACCTATTATGGAGTTATACGTCGTGTCCTGATCCATGATGTGGAAGGTGGTTTCCAGAGTGACACCGCCGACCAAGACAGAGAGTGTGATTTCTCTAGATGTTCATTCAACTGCATTGTTAAAACCGGTTAGCGTGATACAGCGTGTCACTATCTTAACCTCGAGTTTCATCTGTGCAAGCACTCGAGGGTGGATAATGCACGCGCCGCTCCCATCGTCCACCATAATAAGTCTCGCATCTGTATCTAATATTCTTAAAGTGATAACAAGAGCATCATAGTGAGGGAAAATCAAACCGTGGGTGTCTGACTTATCGAAGATGATACTTTCTTCGAGTTCGTCGTACCGTTCATGAGTAATCGACCGTTTTAGTTTGTGGGTTGTGGTGAATTTTACGATGTTGATCGATGCGTCATCGCCACCTCCGATGATCATTTGAATTGTGCGAGTTGGTGAAGGTGGATTTGGCGGCCCTTGGTGTTGTTCACATCCTCGGGCGAAGTTGGCCCTTCATCAGTCGCTCAACAACTCTTTCAAGTGCCCTTGGTGAATCATGTTCACGACCTCCTGCCTTAGGGCGATGCAATCCTCGATTTTATGACCTCGTTCCTGGTGGAATTCGTAGAGGGCATTTGACTTCCTGGTGTTTGGGTCGGACCTCATCTTATGTGGCCACATCACTTTTGGGCCGAGCTTCTCCAACGCGTAAACTATTTCTGAAGGTGATACAAAAAATTGTAAGCATATATAGTAAAGGGGGCATACCTCTCTCACTCCGATGATTCCCTATCCTTGGCCTAGATGAGCCCTCTTTGTGACGGGAGGGCGCATGATGGCGCCTCTGATATATGGATGATGTCTTTCTCGGTTGGGTCGTGGAACTGCTAGATCCCTTCTGGTGTCGTTTCTTCGATCTTTTCTGGACTCTACATGTACTGAGATCAACCGTTGGATTGGTATATTTAGGTTGTCATCGTCAACACGGACTTCGGCGCAATAGGCATTGTGTAATTTATCCCAAGTGGTTGGGGGATATTTCATGAGTCGAGTCAGTAACTTTCTGGTCACCCTCGAACCGCTTCTGTTCAACCCATTTTGAAAAGCTGCTACAGCCATGCCTTATGATACATTTGGTAAGGTCATCCTTACATGGTTGAATCGAGCGAGGAAGTCCCTTAGTTCTTCTCCAGGTGATTGTTTGATGGAAAATATATTATTCACTCTTGCCTCTGCCTTTTTAGCTCCGGCATGAGCCGTTACGAACTTGTCGGTTATCTCTTCGAATGTTTCAATGGAGCACGCGAGCAGATGTGAATACCAAGTTAATGCGTCCAGGTGAGGGTTTCGCCAAGCTTTTTCAACAGGATGGAGGATACTTGTTCTTTGGCGAGGTCGTTTCCTTTTACTGCGGTGACATAATGAGTCACATGATCCTCAGAGTCGGTCGCACAGTCGTATATTTTTAGGTACGGCAGCATTTTGAAGGTTTTGGGTATGGCATGTGGGGCGGCTTCATTACCGTATGGTTGTTCAACGAACCGACCAGCATCTCTTTTTGGTAAGAGTTTTGAGGCGCCCGGTATTTTATCTACCCTTTCTTGATGCTCTTTCATTTGGTCTTGAAGCATTTTGTTTTCGTTTTCCATTTCTTCCATCTTCCTCAAAATGGTTGTGAGGGTGTCGTCACCTGCATTATTAAAATTGTGAGTGATACCTGTTATGGGAGGGGAGAGGGCCGTGCTGCTCGGCCATTATTGGTGCAACGCAAGTCCTTGCATTTTCTCTGACCGCCTTTTGGGAGGGTTTGTCGAGGATGTTGGGCAACGTATTTGTCAGCCAAGCCGCGAGCAGTTTCTTCACTGCCGGCGGCACCTCTTCCTTTGTGGACGTGGAAGCTCCTTTACCGTGGGACGTTGTGATACTACCATGAGGAAGGGGTGAGCCACTTCGCCTGGGAGAGGCATTTGGCGTTACATCTCCACCCTCCATTTTAAAAACCTCGTTGATGGTGTTTAAGAGGTTGGTGTTGAGATCGGCCACTGCCTTCATCCTTTCTTCTCTGTTACCTGCTATGTTAGATCTGTGTGTACAAGAAAGCAGGGGGTTTTGCCCCTTTTTTTTGCTAGTTATAGATCTAGAAGAAACTAAAATTTTAACTAGGAAATCCCCACAGACAGCGCCATATTGTTTGACCAAAAAATATAAACCTTTGGTTAAGCTAATTAATTTTATGTAATTACGGGTTAAGCCTAGTTAATAATAATAATTTCAGATCTACAATCGATCTACGTGGATAATGTTGAACAATGTTGAAAGAGAGTTACATGCAATGTGTATTTAATGTTTCAATATCAATAATGGAAGAAGAATATCAAGCATTAAATAACAATAAATCGCACTAAAGTAAATATGGAGAATGATTCACCCAATATTGAATGAGGTGGACGATTCCTCCTTCTGACAATGACGAATGACAGACAAATATAAGAATATCTGGGACTTTCTCAGATCTAATGGAAAAGGTGTAGAATAATCAACAATCGAACCTCTTTAGAAAGGTAGTGTTTGTATTTATCTAGAGAGAAGGTCTGTTTTATCAAGAATGTTCTTATCAGAGAATATTACATTCCTTTTACCTTGTCTCTCTTTCTATTTATAGGGACTTGCCCCCAATTAACCCTAAAAGTACAAGTACAAAGAATATCCAACGGAATATTCTCTTAAATATCCTATTACTAAACTAGTCGTTACTGCTCCATCTGATACTTGACATCGGCCATGATTGGCTGCTAGGCGATGAGTCCCATTAGTTACTAGTCGACCTTGGCCAAATTATTTTTCGTAACATCACTTCGCATCGACTGTCCTTAGGCAGATTTTCCATACGCAAGGGCGGAGTCAGAAACAAGTTACGACTTCGATCGAATCCAGTAACTTTATATTTGTCTTAAAAAATTTATTTAATAAGTACAAATTATTAATTTGGAATATTAAACTCATAAACTTAATATCTTGAGTTTGCCTTTGACATGAGCCGAATATGTTTACTATTGTATGAATGAAGTCTTAACATATGATGAAGAGAGACCTATTTATTGCAAGGAAGCAGTCATTATGCGCCTATAACTACTTTCTTGTCCTGCTCCAAATTTGTCTTTGAAAGCTCGACACATTACGTTAACGTTCAAGCTGTAACCTGCTCCCCCGGCAGTACCCTTTCAATCTACCAGTCATGTTGACTAATTGACCCATGTTCACTCGACGTCATGGGCAGAGCTAGAGTATTATATACGGATTCAGATGAAATGAATAGTTTTTATTAAAAAATTTATTAAATATATATGTATATAAATATTTAATTGTGAGTTTGGTGACAAGTTGAGAACTATAAACTTCAACTATCTCTGAATAACGTTAGGTTTTCCATACTCGTGGTTACTCGAACGGGACATAACTGATAGAAACTTCCACGATTTGATCAAAGTAACTCTCTTCACTCTGGCAATTACACAGATTTAGCCTTTTGAAGGTCATACCTTCCCTCTGTTTTGTTTATTAATTATCTCGCTCTTTTGTTGTCATTGATGTTGATGAACAACTTGATAGCTATTCACGTGGTGCTCGCCCGAACCTCCTTTAAACAAATACCCTCTAGTCGTTTCTTTTCTTTTCTTGGCTAATAAATATCCTTAGTCAAAGACAATGAATATATTTATTTCACTTCTGTTTTTTGCCCCTTTTTAAATATTTTTGATTTGCCTCAAAATATGAACCTGTTTTAATACTGACAAAAGTTCAACTTTATCAGAACATTAGATTTATCTCTGGTTTTCGGTAAAGCTTTATTTTAAAATGATAAAGGTTCATTTAGCATGATTCAGGTTACTAGGCAACTTATGGTACTTCAGTATATCACAGTTAACGTTATAAATTTTTTCAAAAGTGGGAATTTATCCTTTTGACCAAACTTCCAAATTTTATTTATTCTGAGTAACGTTTATACCAAAATAGAATTTCAGATAAGTATTTTGGGAATTGGGAATTTTTGCAATCAATCCATTTTGATAAGCATGAAAATAAAATTCCATTTGGCAAGCAATATTAGATGTCGCATTTTCAATTTTTGAACTCTATTTGATGTAAATTTTAATACTGGGTAGATCACCGTAAACACCACCATAATACAACTTAGTTGTGTAGATATGGCTCCTCTATTTCAAAATAAAGTGCTTGGGTTACATGTTTGGCTGTTACTTCTTTAGGAGTTACGGACATATAATAACATCATTTTTAATAAATATTGATATAAAAATATACGTCATAAGAAAATCAATCTCCCCAACAGTTTCGACTCCATTCCTCTATCGTTGGAAAGCATCGTATAACAAGTTACCTTGTATGGTGAAGATGTCCCAAAAACCTTCATTCCAAGGAGAAAATAAAAACCTTTCATCTACCAACCTTTCACCAAGAGTTAATAAAGGAGAATACAGAACTTTTGAAAAGGGAAATCTTGACATAATTGCTTCAAGTTCTCATCCTGAGTAATGTTACTTACAGATACAATTTAGACACAAAGTCTTGTGGGGAGAGAGAGAGAGAGGCAGGTACTGTTGAAAAGATTTCTGTGTATCAAAATATTTTGATTGGTTGTTATATATGCATGATTAAAATAAGGGACAAAAGTAGAAAGAAGTAGAGAAAGAAAGAGCAGCAAAAAAAATGGAAAGAATACAACTGTTGGCATAGTCTCAAATTTGGAAAACATACCTTAAGAGATTAATGAGCTTGGGAGATTAGTTTAAATTCTGCATTTCATATGGCACAGCACATTCAATCGCTTTTTTCAAAGCTTCTGCTCCCAGGTTTACAAGTACCTACAACAACTTATTGGAAGCTTTAAAATGTAGTTTGCCCAACAGAAGCAGTATTCATTAGCAAATGGATAGCAGAGGTCTTGAATTTGGCAAAAGGGGAAAAACAACACGGTTTCACTGGATTACCGAAACCATCACAGAAATTTGATAGCATGTTCCTTAAACTATGTCTAACCTAAGATTGAATAAGTAACCTTAAATTTGACAGCATGTTCCTTAACCATTAAACTTCAGTAAACTTCTCCAATACTCTAATTCCAGTACCATAATTACCTGATGTGAACCAGATTGAATAAGTAAAGCATTGCTCGAATATCCAATGTGCACATGAAATCCCTAAATAATACTGGACTAGGACAACTGCGGATCATCCACAAGGTGAACAATAAAGGACACCGTAATTTTAGTGGGATGTCAACTGCATTTCCAGCTCGTTTTCTTTCCTAATTATTTTGTGTATTTTGAAGTATCTACTGGATAAGTAAGATCTCCGAGCCTGTTCGTAGTCATGATCAGTGCCTCCAATATCCTTTCAATTTCTTTTACCTATCAAAGTTCACTCTGATGCTCAACTACTAAAAAGGCTAACCAGATAACTTCTTGATTAAAGCATGCTATTTTCCCCTTCATTTCTGAGCTTTAGCTCTATGAGAAACCTCTCCTTGGTCACATGTATGGATATGGTGATGTAAGGGGATAAGTTGGCCGATGTTTGACCTGAACGGCGGTTGGTTAAGCAGCTAATGTACACCATGCATCAGCATATTATTGATGTATACTGGTTCAGTCCCCAGGATGATATTCCAACAAATTAATTTACTTACGGAAAAACATGTAGGCCAAATTGACAACATTAAATGAGTGACAACCCATAATCTCTAGAAATCTACGTTTTGACAACATGCAGACCATAATTATACACTTAGCGTTCAAATATTTCATGTAGCTGTCTTAATGAGGGCATTGTTATTCTTGACCCTTGTTTAAATTTCCTGCAGCAACTCTATAAGGAAATAATAATTAAATAACTTACATGGAAGAGATGCATCATCAAAACAGAGAAAGAAAGAAATATGATGACAAAAGAAAAAAAAGAAAAAAATAAGAAAAAGAGCTTCACCTCATTTGCATCTTTATAACTGCTAAATTCATCCTTTTTAGGCCAACATACTTGCCAACACCTGCAAAATCAAGCAAAGTCAATTAATGTTGAATAGTTGCTGACCTGAAAGTATAAAGGCTTCGGGCTGGATGGCAGATTGAACAAATGAGATTTTCAAGTAGAAGCATCTGTGCATTTCAGCCAACTAAGACAAAGAGTGCAAAGAGAAATTTTCCATTTAAGAAATTAGACAACATTTTGGGACATAGAGAAAAGGACCGCAATATTAACACATGAGAAAGAGGGAACAAAACCTTTCTCTCCCTAGACGGCGGGCAAGTTCTTCAGCCAATGCTTGGCCTGGTAAATCACCATCAGTTGCCAGCACAATTCGGGATGCCTGAGTAGAATTTAAGGTAAAAAATGAGCAAGGACATTAGAGTCATATTTTTTGCTGAGTGCACTCAGTATAATGCAAGCATCAAGAATCCCAACCTTATCCAATAACTCTTTGCAGTTCCACAGGTATGAAAATCTGGTGTCCTGTCTTCAGGTGCAAGAAGAAAAATTAAGCTGGAAAATATAATCCTAAATCTCAGATATTTTTTTAAGAATAAGTGGTAAACCACAGAAAATCTAGGTGGACTTAAGCGTGATAAACACGTCATAAACTGTGCGGTTCAAGAGTAATAGAAACAAAACTCTAGCCAATAGCCTTAAATGCAACTGCATTCATCTCTTCCTTTGACCAATCTCTTAGTAAAGAATAATCAAACAGGGGAAAAGTAGAAACATAAAGAAATCAAAGCTTCTAAGATAATTAACATAACCCTTTATTTCCTAACAAAGAGTAATATCTAACTGAATCCTGTTACTGTTGGAAAAATAATTTCTCACAAAGCAAGATGATGAGCGTTCTGTGGTCTATCAACGCAGCAAGGTAGATGATTAGATACTTCAATAATTTGCTCTTGAGTAATTATGTCATTCATAGATGCTACATTTTTTTTTGATAACCAAGAAATCCCCGAAGGGTAAGAAGTACAAAGACAGAACGAGAGACAACTCATGACGAACTTCTAAAAAAAGTTCTTAGTTCAGAAATATATAATGTATTCTCAAATGTATGAACATTCCCCTAATTTATTAAGATTCAAATAGGATATATGACATGGTATGTACAATATGAGCGGGTGCTTTCAGTAAGCAGACATATTTGCCAAAGTTCTTTGCAAATGATGACGTAAGAAACACAACGAATATCTTCATGAATATCATTGATTCTGGTACATTATGCCAAAACATTTTTGTAAGAACACAAACCTCTTCTGGTGGTAGTAGTTCTTTGGATGTGATGGCCTGTGGTGCACCATTAGGAACACTGACACAGTTAGGAAGTCCAGCTTCTTCCACTGAAAGCTTATCTATTTCACCTTCTACCTTTAGTCAGCAATACAATATAATATCTAATCAGTAGCCAGAAATACATATCTGAGAAAGAAGAAGAAGCATTTTGAAACTTACAATGATGATCTCATCTGCTTCTCTTACATCATCCAGTCCATAAAGTGCTTTATCTGTACCCTTCTCCTGGCAATTGAAAGTAGAAGTTGATTAATAAAGCACAAGGAAAACAATGAAAACTAACAGCTTATCTTAGAGAATATATCCAATTTTCATTCAGAGAAATCAATGGTGGTTAAAGAAGCAGATCTAACTGGAAGCTTGAAAATACTCTCGGTCTGACATCATAAAATGTAATGTTCAGAAACATTTGAACAGAAGATAAGCTAAAATCATTCAAAAGAGTTCCAAATCAAAAAGAAGGGAACAATTATGAAATTGAAATGAATATACTGCAATGCAAAGTGTCATATATTAGCATGACAAACAATCCCCTTCGTGTTGCAAGATCTTAGACTGTTAGTGGGCGTTTGGACATAAGAATTGTAAAATTCCAAAACATGGTGAAAAAAAATTTCAAGTGAAAATGGTATTTGAAATTTAGAGTTGTGTTTGGATATGAATATAATTTTTGGTTGTTTTTGAAGTTTTGTGAGTGATTTGAGTGAAAAAAATTTTGAGAAGGGATTTGAGTGAAAATTTTGAGAAACAGCTTTTTGGACTTTTTCAAATTTTCGAAAATTTCCAAATGCATCTTCAAGTGAAAATTGAAAATTTTATGAACAAACGCTGATTTCGGAAAAAAGTGAAAATTTTTGGAAAAAAGGAAAAAATTTCTTATGTCCAAACGGGCTCTTAATTTTTGTCAAGGCCTCAAAAATATGTTTCTCGTTTACTAAAAAGGATTTGAAGCTAAAGAGTTTGCTCATCGAAAAACCTTGCAAGATTAATTTTAGCTTAAGAAAGGGAAGCATGCATTACATATATTTAAGTGGTATTGGCACATTGTGTTTTCGCATACTTCCTCATTATTCCATGCAGACAATCAGGACTATAACTTAATGAACGAATGTACCTGCCAAAACCTTTTCTCAAGAGTCCGATACTTGCAGCCAATGAGAATACCATTCTGCCTATAAGTGAAGGCAATGATGATCTGCAATCACCCAAATATTGGCACATAATTTCATATCTCCACCCATAATGCGGCCATAAAGTATTACTTTCCAGTTTCAAAACAAGTGATGAATCCCTTAAATCATAAACTATCTACCATCAAGAAACCATTGAAGAAGACATTACACTGCTAGAAAACTGTCACAAAATTCAGTCAAACTTCATCTTGATAGGTATGCTGGCTTGGAAGCCATTTATTGAACTACATGTTTCTTGAGTCTTACTTGCTTTCAAAGTTAGTGAACCTTATCATAGTTTTTTGTTAATTTGTTCTTTGACACATGATTTAGTCATTATTAACAGACCTGAAATTTAGTATTTCTTCTTGCTTTTCTATATGTTAAGTCAAAGCTTGATCAATCTATTGCCTTGTTATACTCATGTGAATCTTCTCCTACAGAGACATTACCTTGAACTCTTAGATGGAAAGTATATGTGCTAAAAGAGAAATTGAACATTCTCAAAGTTGTAAAACTAATGATCCCAGTGCAGTGCAGTTTTTCAGAAGCTTCATTCTTAAACCATCACTGAGCTTTGTCCTTGTATACATGTCAAGCAACCAAAAAAATCTGAAATGTGCATTGATATTATGAATGCCCATTGGACACACAGAATTAATTTTACTAATCATCAAAAGCTTTACCAGATAATAATGATGATCATCTGAATCCACAACTGATAGAGCAAGAAAAGAAGTGTCTGATGCTAATTGAAAAATGGGATGCAGTTCATGAAAAGGTTTTAAGAAAGAAATCAAAGGCTATATGGATCAAACATGGAGACTCTAATACTAAATATTTCATGCACAATTGAAGGCTCGACAGGTAAGGAATAGAGTCACATCTATTTGTACAGAACAGAATGATAGGTTGACTGATCCAATGCAGATCCAACAGGAGTTTATACAGTTTTTCAAGAAGTTATTAGGAGAGGCTGCCCCAGTGATGCCTGGAATAGATGTTAATATAGTCAGAGATAGCCCCTGTTTATCAATGGCACAGCAGCAACAAATGCTAGTGCCTGTAACAAAGGAGGAGATTACAAAGGTGGTACAAGAATTGCCAAGTGACAAAGCTCCAGGAATAGATGGATATCCAGCTGAATTTTTCAAAGAAAACTGGCAAGTAATTGGTGAAGATGTCATACAAGCAGTAATGCAATTCTTTGAAACAGGGAAGCTTCTTAGAGAGATCAACTGCACTACTGTCACACTCATTCCTAAGGTGGCAAAATCCAAAGTATGTAAAGGAGTTCAGACCCATTGCATGATGCTCTACAATGTACAAGATTATTGCTAAGCTGCTTACTGCTAGGCTAAAGTTGGTAGTGGATTATCTGGTGGGGTCTTCACAGTCGGCATTCATAGAAGGAAGAAATATCTTGGACAATGTAATACTTGCCCATGAACTGATCAAAGGATACAATCAGAAAACAGTTTCACCAAGATGTACAGTTAAGGTGGATATTAGAAAGGCATACGACTCAGTTGACTGGAATTTTTTAAGGGCTCTTATGCTGGAATTGGGTATCCCATGTAAAATGGTCAATCTCATTATGGAGTGTGTAAGTACAGTTTCTTATTCCCTTCTGATCAATGGAGGATTAACACCTAAGTTTCAGGCGAAAAAAGGACTAAGACAAGCGACCCTATGTCGCCTTATCTTTTCGTTTTGGTGATGGAGTATTTGAACAGAGCTTTGAAGCAATTGAAATCAAATCCAGATTTTAATTACCATCCCAAGTGTTCAAAACTGGGAGTGGTTCATATCTGTTCTGCTGATGATTTATTAATGTGTTGTAGAGCGGATAAGGTGTCTATTGAACTTATGATGAAACAATTTGAAAAGTTCTCGACAGCTTCAGGTTTACAGGCTAATATGGAGAAGAGTTCACTCTATGTAGCAGGAATATCTACTCAATATAAGGAAGAAATACTGGAGAAACTGCAGTTCACCATTGGAGAAATACCATTCAAATACTTAGGTGTCCCTTTGTCCTCAAAGAAACTCACCATTAGCCAATGTATGCCACTGATTGATATAATTGCAGCAAGGGTCAGATGCTGGACAGCCAGATTTTTATCATATGCAGAGAGAGTTCAGCTAATCAAAAGTGTGTTGTTTGAAATGCAAACCTATTGGGCACAAGTTTTCCTGATTCCAAAGAAAGTGCATGATATGGTTACTGGGATATGTAGGAATTTTCTATGGCATGGAAGCATTGAAGGAAAGAAAGCTCCTATAGCATGGGATACAATTTGTAAGCCAAGAGCAGCAGGAGGACTGAACATTATAAACTTCTCAATATGGAATAGAGCAGCAATATACAAACTGTTATGGGCAATTGCACAAAAGAAAGACAAGCTTTGGGTTCTATGGATACATAATCACTATATAAAGAAGAAAGAGTTAGAGAATATGGAAACTCCTAAACAGGCTAGCTGGGTGGTAAGGAAAATCTTTGAAGCCAGAAAATGGCTAACTACTGGATTGCACGAACTGGAACTATATGCTGTACAGGGGAAGTATACCATCAGCAAAGCTTATAATTCCTTCATGCCACAGTATCTAAAAGTTACTTGGAAGCCATTGCACTTGACACAAGGTATGATCCCTAGGCATCAATTCATACTGTGGATGGCAATGCATCAGAGATTAGCAACTGTGGATAGGCTGAACAGATGGGGGATAACAGTGCCTAAAGAATGTGTTCTTTGTATGAATGATGAAGAGGAAACTCATGATCACTTGTTCTTTGAATGCTCATACTCGAAGTTCATATGGAAGCAGATTTTAAGTCTATTTGGAATTGATCGACAAGTAGGCAGATGGCTTGAAGAAATTGCATGACTGGCTACAAAAACAAAGAGCGGGAATACAAAATGGAAGATTTTGGGAAGTGCCTTTGCAGCAACAGTATATCATACATGGATGGAAAGGAACCTACGAAGATTTCAACAGACAAGAAAAGAAAGTAGGGATAGAGTTAGAGAAATCGTATTGCATTTACACATTAAAGGAGAGAGCTACGGTAAATGGAGAGTTGTTTTGGATAGGATAAATAGGTATCCATGTTAGTATAGAGTTTAAGTTCCGGAAGTGGAACTTAAGTGACAAAAAGATAGGTTATTTTTGTAAGACCCGACTCTAGAGTCCAATGAGCGGGTGGATGTACATATTTACACTTGGTTAAATAAAAGTTTCAGTTTAACCCAAAAAATAATAATAATAATAATAATAATGAAATAGCATTATCCACTGTTATCATGAGAGCCCAGCGCATTTGGACGCACCATATTAACAATCAAAAGCTCTAACAAATCCTAATGCAATAACATTGCCTGACCTGATCACTGGCCATTTGCATGACATGATTTCTTTTCAGAGTATCCTTTGATATCATCCTCTTAGCAAAATATGCAGCCAGCTGAAATACACCCAAAAGTCATAGGCAATAAACAAAAGAAAGTGTCTTGTATCATGTTTAGCAAGCATCAGTTTCCTTTTGGTAAAACTATTACAGGTTTGATTTGACTGTTTTAAGCCTATATGTAATTATGCCAATAACGATGAATTTACCAAATAGGAACATAAGAACTATAAATTCCCATTCAACTTTTTGAGAGAATCAAGAACTCTGAGACAACTCAAAACCTATATGAAGCACTATGCCAATGTGCACAACCTGGATAGTATGGCAGATAAGAAACTACATTTTGAGGGGAAAACCACTTTCCATTTTGTTAAACATAGATGTTTGCAATACTTAGCTTTGTGGTGTAATATGAAAAATGCAAAAACAAGGAACACAATTGATTTCTTATAGCTTATTTAGGAGCATAGTCTCTATTAGAGGGTGTTTCTCTAGTTAATAGTATTTACTTACTCTATAAAAATAAAATGAAAAGGGCATCTTGCTTTACATCATGCTTAGAGAATGCATTGTCGAAAATCTTCTGCCCGTTGCTAAAGATTTAGACTAAAAAATCCTACCACCAGATTTAGAGTATGCATGGTTGAGACATCTTATTATAGACTTCATTTATAAGAAGAAGTGATGAGCTTCTAGAAAAAGAAAGTTTCCTTACCATATCACCTAATGGTTCTAAGTTCAAGCTTTCCTTCGTAAGTATCCGAGGAGAACCCATTCTGCCAAGTTGATCGACCCCATCTGATGTCGTGTTGTTGTGTGCGAAGACCTGTGTCCAGAATTAACATCCAATGAGGTGATTTGACTTCTAGCTCTCAGAAATTAATGTGATCAAATTCATTAAACCATAAATTAAACTACCTGGCCTGCCCATCCACATTCAAAGTTGAAACACCTCCATAATGCGAGATTCCTTGATGACCACAAAATCAAGTTTGACGTAACTTTAGTTGCTTGTAAAAGGAGGGCATCACTGATCGTAGGAACTATCATACCTTTTCAAGGATATATGAAATGATAAACTCCTCTCCATCGACTGACCACCTTTGCACTATTTCAGAAGAAACAAATAAATACAAAGGTATAGAATCGGATTTTTTTTATCTAAATCATTAATTTAAAGGTTTAGAATCTCAGTAGATAGTGGGTCAACTTCTCCTTGAATACTGAGAAACACAAAATATAAGGAAGCAAATTTCTGAAGTAAAATCATGTCTATTCATTCAAAAAAGTTGACCACTATGCTCCTTCCCAACTTGCCATCAATCAATAAAAAACTTCCCAAAGTTTCACCTACATATCCTTTCCTTCATTTTTCACTGGGACAATGAAAGGTAACAGAAAATGAATGAGGCTCTTTGTATTTTCTTTACTACTGCGCGTGTGGGCTAGAAGGTACAGATTTCAACTAGTTTGTGTGGCTAAATATGGTTAATGGATTCCTACTACCACTTTATACTCATAAAAAAAGAAGGCAATATATAACCAATAAAAACACCAAATAAAATGTCACACGTATACCTTGGGACAGACTAATCGAGTGTATTCTCCAGGGATAATAGAGTTGCAGGAAATAATACCCACATTTTCCACTTTATCCTTCAGTTGAGCAAACTCATCATTTTCATCTCTCTTCAAACTAGCTAGGAAAGTCGGGGAAAAAAGAACAAGTGCACAAAATTAGAAAACAGAAAGAAAAAGCAAAAGATCAAGAAGAAGAAAATAGAAGAGAACCTGCGAGACTAAGTGGAGTAATAGAAGAAAACCCATGATTGTTTGAGATGAATTTTTTGGAGAAATTGAACAAGGCAGTGGGAGGAGCAGCACCTATGGCTATGGGGTTACAGTGAAAGAGAGTTGGCGCAAAGAAGCTGTGCCAGCCAATTAGCATTTCAAGAGTTGAAAAGTTTAGAGACAAACTCTCGAATTACGCCAATGTCGCCTCTTATCCAAGCACTCTTTCACCCTATTTTTATGTTTGTTCTTTTTTTCTTTTGAGAAATGACCAACGTACACTTTTTTGTTTGGATGGTTGTTGGATGTCAATTCATAATATATTGTATTGTACCGTATCATTTTAATATATATAATATTTAGATAAATTGTATCGTTTGTCATATGTTTGCAACAAATTATTTATGATACAAAACTAAATTGCAACCACAATATAAATATGAAGAAACATAATTTAATAATAAACGATGCGAGTACAATTCTGTTTTTCCCTTGATTCTTCTCTCTGATTTGTTATCTGTAATTCGAGGACTGCATCAGCATATTCTCGAACGTATGATAATACGGAACTCTCTGAATTATTTGATCTCCATAAAAGCCGATCATTGTATGGATATTCTTCATGAAGCATTTGATTATCAAGAAGAACATCTATTGATCGCGATATTATTTTATGCCTTGATCCCTTTGTGAATATCTCGAGAATTTATGGGATTTTTGAAACGCCTCTTCAAAAGGAATATGTGAGAAACTCTGATAGACTCCTAATATTTCAAGAGTCCGTAGTATCTTGAATTTAGGATTTAACTTGATCCTTTAAAATTTGGATGTCTACAGCGTCATGTCATGATGTCATGCACCAATAATATAAAAAATAAACTTGTAATATTATGTTTTTTATAAAAAAGTAAGGTACAAGTTAAAACTATTATATGAAAAGGTAAGATAAAGGATAAAATAGGATTATTTAATAATATGAAAGACCAAGATAAAAAGAAAAAATAAGGTAACGAAGTCACTGCACCAAATCGATCGTTTTGTTTTATAAAATGACATTAACGTATCGTTATACAATACAATAAGTAACAACCATCCAAACGAACTGTAATGTCACACGCCACTCAAGTTTTATTTTGTTATTCTAAAATTACTAAATTATCTTTTATAACAAAAAAGTTACTATTCAATTTACTTAACTAACACAAAAGTCAATAGACTATTTTGTTAACTAAAGTCGATCTGCGTTTTTACTGAACTTGAATTTCATTTGGCTTGATAAATTTAAAGTAATTGTGTCGTATATCCAGTCCAGCAATAGGCAATAGCAAAGTGGGGGCATAATTTTCTTGACTGTCAAAGCCTCAAATTTCCTGTTTCCGCAATTTTATCTAATGGCTGGTAAGGTAACTGTTCTAGACAGAATTCTCTTGCGAATGGTTTAGTAAGGAAGCAACATTAGATTGCAGTGTTACGGCAAGTTACAAGGGAAGACTAAAAATACTTAATAGAAAGACATATACTATAATATATATATATATATATATATATATATCACACACTAGATGAGGTGCCCAATATTGAAAATTACATTTAATCCCTACATACTTTAAATAACTTTTCACAAACACATAAACAAAGATCCGTTCTTGGTAAAAGTGATAACATCGAAGACTGTCCACTACTCAGAGTATACATATTCAGAAAAAATAGAATTTTGCTCCTTCGAAATTACATCCACAAAGATAATCATACAAAATGACTGTCCATCATGACAAGTAATAACAATAGCTCTTGCTAGTAAATAGCTACTCTAACAGCATGACTGAGTAACCATATATAAGACCAGACAATAGGTAACTGATAGTATGCTATATTTATGTAATTTAGATGCTATTTACGCTCTAGTTTAGCCGCATTTTATTGATATTTGAATGTTAAAAGAAAACAAAATGCTCTAGTTAAAAATTTTATGCTTTGCAGGAACAACTCCGAGCTATGAGGAAGCTAAAGAGTGTTTTGGAGTCAATATGAAGTATGAAAAGCTAATCGGAGGTTAGCACGAAAAGAAGAAAGAAAAGCAAGTGGCAGCAGTTTCCCCAGCTGTGCGGCTGCGAATTGACCGCGCACTGGCCGCGCACGCAAGGCAGAAGACTAGGTAAAATCCGCGGCCAATCTGCGGTTGAATCCGCGGCCGCGGACGAGCTTCCGGAGAAAAAGATCCAAGGCCAATTGTGTATTTTCAAAGGCGACTAACCTAGCCCTATATGAAGCCTAATTCGCCCAGAAGAGAAAATATCTGTTTTTAGAAGATATTTGGAGGCAAGAACACGAGAAGAAGATAGAAAATTTCCCTACGAGTTTTCATCTTCTTCTTCTTAATTCCATTGTTGGTTATGACTTTTTATAGTGTAATCTTATCTATTAGTATGAGTAGATAAACTCGTCATATAGGTTTGATGGAACCAATTGTTGGATGAAGTCTTAATTATGTTTGGATATAATTGAGCCGTTTTTACTCTATGATTGTTCAACTATGTGTTGTCTTGTGATTAATTGAAAGGGCCCTTGATTAATCATGTCTAGTTTCTTGTGTTGCTTGAGAAAGAACACTTGGTTAGATTGTTGTTCAACACCACTTTCGGGTAAGTTAAGAGATTAATTACTTGAAATTAAAAGCGGGGTTAGAAATAACGAAGTTTTGATGGGATAATTGTGAGTTGTATAAATTGTTAACTAGAGTAGTTCGAGAGAATGCTTCTAATAAATTATCGTAACTGATCGAGAGATAATTACGGTAGCCCAGAACTCATCATCCTTATAGAGTGTTACGGCGAGATTATAGCTAACGTATCAGGAATTAATCCGACAATTGGGGAAATCAATAACCCTAGATCCTTTTACCATTGAATTCAACTTCATTCTTGCTTATTGATAGTTTTTATTGTCATTTTTCCTTAATTAAATAAATTCTACTCATTATCAATTAAAATCTTGTATCCGAAAATTGTCTGAGCTTATCATTTGCATTATTAAAAGTTGTAGTGAATAGGTTAGTTCCCTGTGGGATTCGACTCCGGACTTGAACCGAATTATATTTGCAGTGACCGCTTAGTCCTTTTTATAATGCATAGTTGGGCGTGCTCAAATTTTGATGTCGTTGTCGGGGAACTAACGGTGTTATTTGTTACAACTTGGAAGAATTGCTAGGATTTGTAGTTTAGACCAATTTTCTGGGGTGTTAAAAATTTCCATTGAAATTCTCATTTTTGAACTCTTCTGTGACTCGGGTGTATTCCTAGAAGCTCCTTGAAGACTGGTGAATTTTTTGAAGGACTCTCAGATCCCGAGAAAGCATTCAGGGCATTGAATCAGGCTAACAAGAAGGACAAACAGTTAATACAAAAAGACCAACTCGAAATTGAAATGGACGACGTGGACAACGTCAACGGAAACATCAACAATGATTGGGTTGACCAAATCAACGGAGTGGTAGCACCTCTTGTGCCGGAAGCTGCTCTTTATGATTGGGCACAACCAACTGCTGATAACCTGTCGCATCCCATATTTTCGTACGTGAGAGTACGCCGTAAGTCAATTGATTTAAGCTCAGAAATGAAATCATCTTTGAAAGTACATAAAGTAAGTTAATCATGTTACTTGGAGGTTATAAATATTTAAGATCCTGGACTACAAGTACCAAGAGGTTTGGAAGGCTTAGAATATCTACGAGTCTATTTTCTAATTCATTAAACCGTTCATCAATAAGACATATGAGTAGAGAGATATTTGCAGTTTCGCGAGGTTGCGCAAACTGCATAGGTGACAAGTAGGTTTGTCACTAAGGCTTCTTGAGAAATACATTTCGTGTATTATATGAGGTCTTTTTGTGATATATTATATACTAAATTGAAGATATTTTAATTTAGTTTCTAACGCTCTTAACCGTTATTTCATACGACATCCAGATAAAAAGATATAAGCGTCTGAAGAAGAGCCAATAATAGGGTGCCAAGCTAGCACCACTTTGATTTTTCAAAAATGGATATATAAGAACCTTATGTCGTATCTTTATTCACTTTTACACATAACATGACCAGAATAATACCCATAAGATTATGCTCAATCTATCCACAAGGGTTTCCAAGAATATTAACATCCTGGGTACGAAATCAAGAAACGATAACACTAGAACAATCCTTACGACGTAAGTATCGCTATATCGCTTTTTTTTTCTTTGTATTTTGAGTTTTGGAAGGTACTTCATAGTTAAGAAAAAGTATAATTTATGTATTTAAACTTTAAATATCAAGGAAGGTTGATAAATTCATTTCCTAATAGTTAGGACTCACGGGACGGTGATCGGAAGTCGTGAGTTCGAGTTATTCGACTTGTAGAGTATTGTTTTGTGGGCTGTTTCGTGTTGATTTTGGGCTGTCTATTTGCTGATATTTTATGGATTTTTGGAGTATAAAAGGTGTGGAGAAACACCACATAATGACAGAATGGTGTGCTGGTCATTCGTTATTACATTTTTAGGTTGTTTGACACTACTTTTGTTGTCGTTTTATGTATGAAGTAATTAGGGTGTGTGGGCTGTTTTGTGATATATTGTGATGGATATAAGGTTGTAAAATTATGCATACATGTTGTTATTAATTTTTTCTTGGTATTGTTACAGGGGAGATGTTGCCCAAATTTTCGTAAACGAGCTACTAGTTTGAGTTGCGCATTTAGCCATTACTCAGCATTGATTTTGAATCTCCTTATGTTATGGTAGATTGAGTTGAGTTGTTTGAAGAATTTCTTGGAAGGTAGTAAGGAATCAATGGATTTAAGGTATGTTAAGTCACTTCCTTCTTTCTTTTGGCATGATCTAAAGTGAAACGAACGTACACGATACACTATTTCATAACGAATCTACTCCTAGCAACTAAGGTTGTCCATGTTGTTCTTTTCTTGTAAAGTTATCCTACGAAAGTATATATGGTCCTTGAATTCTAGTGAAGTTCATATTGATGGTATGATGTCCATAATGTTAATTGAAGGTGCAATGACCTTACGTCACTCCGAAAGGTTTAGAACGTGATTCCATGAGTCCAGCATGCATTATATGTGTATTTAATTTACTCTACCGAGCAGCGCTATAGTCGGTCGGGTACGGCACCTATTATGAAACCACTGATCAGTTCGATTTACCGAGCTCCACGTGGCCGGGTATGATTCTACCGAGCCTTATGATGGCCGGGTACATTTTTACCGAGTCCATTTTTAGGGCGGGTACGATATGATGATGATGATACCCACAGAGGCATATATTTTTAAAAATTATGTATATATATGTATCACGCATTTCATGTCACTATCTCTCAGAGGCACTCAGATGCTATAGGTTGTATCTCCTATATCTCTCTTTACATTACTGTTCTTATTTATGTTTTTCTGCCTTACATACCCAGTACTTTATTCGTACTGATGTCTCTTTTGCCTGGGGACGCCGCGTTTCATGCCTGCAGGTCCCGATAGACAGGTTGACAGTCCTCCTAGTAGGCTATCAGCTCAACGAAAAGTATTGGTGCACTCCAGTTTCTCCGGAGTTTCCTAGTTGGTCAATATGATTTGGACATGTATTGATTGGTATGGCGGGGCCTTGTCCCGACCTTTATGATGTTTATGTACTCGTAGATTCTTGTAGACGGATGTCAGGTATATAGATACTTTTATGGCCTTGTCGGCCTATGTTTTGAGTGTACAAATGATCACGTCAGCCTTATAGGCCCGTACGTCACATGTATAAGTTTCTATATCATGTTAGGTCGTCCTATGTCTAGCATTCCCTTATGATTTATTTTGGTTATGTCATGATGACCCTTATGGAATATTTACCCATGATAATACGATAAGAAAGATATGTTACGTTGGTACTCCGTTGAGTATAGTATCGGGTGCTCGTCGCAGCCCTTCGATTTGGGTCGTGACATAACCTGGCCACCGCAATTACAGTTCCTCAGATACAAGCGGGGACGTTTCACATTACCAACAACATGTTGCACCTGCTGCATAATAAGGGGTTGTTCTCCGGTCGTACAACGAAGACCCACAACAACATCTGAAGAACTTTCTATCAATTTGTGTCACTCAAAGACAGCCGAATGTGACTCCTGAAGCAATCAAGTTATTACTGTTCCCATTCTCAGTGACTGGGGAGGCTCAAACTTGGCTGAATTCGCTCCCAATAAACTCCATTGCTACTTGGGAGGAACTAGTCAAGCAGTTCTTGAACAAGTTCTATTCCACCAACAAAACTGTGAGGCAAATTGATGAGATATTGCAATTCAGGCAGAAACCGACTGAGACCTTGCAAGAAACATGTGAGAGGTTTAAGGGTATACTAGTGAAGTGTCCACACCATGGCATCCCGGATCAGATGTTGTGATAGAGATTCTATATGGGTTAGGCTGAAGGTCTGAAGGCCAATGTAGATGCTTCAGTTGGGGGTGCATTCTTGAGCAAAACATTCACAGAGCGTAAGATTCTTATTAACAAGATAGCTCAAAATTGAGGTTGGATGACGAGAGGTACAACACTCACACCAATAGTGCATTCTGTTGCTCTGGACCCAAACAACTAAAATGCAGAAAACATAGCCACTCTCATGACTCAGATGAGCTTACTGACAAAGAAAATTGATGAGATGGGTACGAAGCAAGTGCACATTGTTGATACGACAAATGGAGGCTTATGCACTCCCTACATAAATCAGTCATATGTTTGCTCGTGGAGTGGAGAGAATGACATCCAGGGCTTCAGGGAAGACATGAACTATGTCAATAATTTTGGAGGTCAGAGGTAAGGTGGGCAGCAATGGGGACCTCAGAATCAGCAGTACAGACCAAACCAGCAATAACACAAATCCAGGAGGAGCACGACCACAAGGCCAAGTCCTGCCTTATCAAAGGCACCGGGGCTATAATCAGCAAAACCAGCAACAATTGACTTACCAACCACCTCATCAACCACAAGACAATATTATATAAATCAGGGGCATGCCACAACAACTCATGGGGACAAATGGAAAGATGCAAGAGAAGTTAGTCGTACATGATTCGGCGATCAAAGGCATTGAAACTCAATTGGGACAGTTATCTATGGCCTTGAACAATTGCCCACAAGGAACATTGTCTGCAGACACAAACATCAATTTAAAGGAACAGAACCCAAATCAGTTAATGGCAGAGAGTCTCAGGAATGGATGGGATTTAGACAGAGAGCAAGAAGTTTCTCAAACTAGGAGAGACACACTGCCAACTCTTCCAGTACATTAGAGACCGACGAGTCAACAGATCTCATAAAGGTTGTAATTGAACAAGCACAGATTGACACGGGCAAGGAGAAGGAAATTGAACAACTCCCAGAATAGGTGGTAAAAAAAGCTTCTAAAGCTTCTAAAAAAGAAGAGACAAAAAACAGTGGGAAGAAGATAATTCCTGCACCATTCCCTCAGAGGTTGACAAAGTAAAAGAAAGAGGATCAATACAGGAAATTCATGGAGATGCTCATGCAAATTCAATTGAATATTCCGTTGATGGATGCTTTGAGGGAAATGCCAGGCTATGCAAAAATGATGAAGGACCTGATGTCTCACAAATTTGACTTCCAGGATCTCTCTACTGTAAATTTGACTCAGACCTGCAGCACGTTAGTGACAAGACCTATGGCTCAAAAACTGTCTGATGTGGATAGTTTCACTATCCCGTGCACAATTGGGAGTTATGCTTTTGCTAAAGCATTGTGTGACTTGGGAGCCAGTATCAACTCGATGCCTTTGGCAATCTACACAAAACTAGGCATTGGCAGAGCTAGACCAACCTCAATGTTGCTGCAACTGGCTGATCGCACAGGCAAAAGACCGATAGGAATTCTGGATGATGTGCTTGTCCAAGTGGGGAAGTTTGTATTTCCTGCAGGCTTTGTTATTCTCGATTGTCAAGTCGATGAAGAGATACCAATTATCCTGGGGATGCTGTTTTTAGCCACTGGAAGAACATTGATTGACTGCGAGACTAGAGAGTTAAAAATGAGGTTGAATAATGAAGAAATAATATTTAATGTTCAATAATCTATGAGGAGACCCAGCGAATTTGCGGATTGCTCGCTAGTGGAGGCCGTGGATGTAATACTGCAAGAGGAAGATGAGACCCCTAATGTCAGAGATCCGTTAGAAGCCTGTTTGATGAATTTGTAAGAGATGGATAGTGAAGAGTTAGCGGAGTGGGTCATGGCCCTCGAAGGTCAAGGGGTTTGGAAAAGGGAACCCCCAGTTTGAGCCCCTACGCTTAGAAGAAAGAGCAACATCACCTGCAAAACCATCGATAGAGGATCCCCCACAGTTGGACCTGAAACCGCTTCCAACTCACCTCAGGTACGCTTTCTTAGGGCCTAATTCCACTTTACTTGTTATTATATCATCTAGTTTGCTAGTTGTGCAGGTAGATCAACTCTTACAGGTGTTACAGGAATGTAAGACTGCTATCGGTTGGACCATGGTAGACATAAAAGGTATCAGCCAATCTTTTTGCATGCACAAGATTCTGTTGGAAGAAGGGCACAACCCTTCCATAGAACATCAATAAAGGCTGAACCAGAATATGAAAGAGGTGGTGAAGAAGGAAGTGATCAAGTTGTTAGATGCAGGTATCATCTTCCCCATCTATGACAGTAACTAGGTCAGCCCTGTTCAGTGTGTGCCGAAGAATGGAGGAATTACGGTCGTACAAAATGAGAATAACGATTTGATCTCGACTCGTACAGTCACGGGGTGGAGAATTTGCATGGATTATCGTAAATTGAACACAGCCACCCGGAAGGACCACTTCCCCTTGCCATTCATTGACCAAATGTTGGATAGGTTGGCTGGGCGGTCTCACTTCTGTTTCTTGGATGGATATTCGAGGTACAATCAGATCTCAATAGACCCTGAAGACAGAGAGAAAACATCCTTTATTTTTTTGTATGGCATATTTGCCTTTCTGGAAAATGCCTTTTGGCCTTTGCAATGCGCCGGCTACATTCCAGAGGTGTATGTTAGCCATTTTCACGGATATGGTTGAAGATATTATGGAGGTATTTATGGATGACTTCTCTGTGGTGGGGGATTTATTCGAAGACTGTCTTCATAATTTAAGAAGAGGGCTACAAAGATGTGTGGAGACAAATTTAGTGTTGAACTGGGAAAAGTGCCATTTTATGGTACAAGAAGGGATAGTTTTGGGGCATCGAGTGTCCAGTAAAGGAATTGAGGTCGACCATGCTAAGATTGATGTGATTGAGAAGTTTCCATCACCCACTTCGGTCAAGGCGGTGAGAAGTTTCCTTGGGCACGCCGGATTCTAGAGACGATTCATAAAAGATTTCTCAAAAATTGCTAACCCCTATGTAAACTCCATGAAAAGGATCATCCCTTTGTGTTCTATGATGATTGCAGGTTGGCATTTGAGGAGCTAAAAAAAATATTGGTGACTGCACCAATCATTGTTTCACCTGACTGGGAGCAATCGTTCGAGCTCATGTGCGATGTGAGTGACTATGCTATAGGAGCAGTCCTGGGGCAGAGAAAGGACAAGTTGATGCACCCAATCTACTATGCAAGCAGAATGTTAAGCGGTGCACAACTCAATTACACCGTGACAGAAAAAGGAGATGTTGGTTGTAGTGTTTGCATTTGACAAATTCAGGTCGTACTTGATTGGTTCAAAAGTTATTGTTTGTAATGACCATGCAGCAATTAGGTACTTGATAGCAAAGAATGATTCAAATCCACGCTTGATCCGCTGGGTCTTTTTGCTACAAGAATTCGATCTGGAGATCCGTGATAGAAAAAGGGACAGATAACCAAGTGGCAGACCACCTCTCAAGGTTGGATGGAGCTGAGAAAAAGGTAGAGGTTGAAGATATAATAGAGACATTCTTGGATGAACAATTACTAGCGTTAACAATGGAGGAGACGCCATGGTCTGTTGATATTGCTAATTATTTGGCAATTGGTATTGTACCTTAGAAATCTCTTCAATTCAAAAGAAAAAGTTCTTTCATGATTGTCGGTACTATTATTGGGATGAACCTTTACTATTTAAAATATGTATAGATATCATGATTTGGAGGTGTATCCCAGAGAAAGAACCTTCTATTTTGCAGGCTTGCCATGCTTCACCATATGGTGGGCACTTTGGAGGAATTCAGACAGCATCGAAAGTGTTGGAGTCAGGTTTGTACTGGCCGATTCTGTTCAAGAGTGCCCATGCTTGGGTGAAAATTTGTGATGAGTTCCAAAGTACAGGCAACATATCTCGACGTCACGAGATGCCGATGACTACAATTCAGGAGGTGGAGGTATTTTACATGTGGGGGATTGACTTCATGGGGCCATTTGTCAGCTCGTATGGTAACAAATACATATTAGTAGCAGTTGACTATGTCTCAAAATGGGTTGAAGTTGTGGCTCTCCCAACAAATGATGCCAACGGGGTGAAAGGATTTCTATAGAAAAATACTTTCACATGCTTTGGCACCTCGAGAGCTATAATCAGTGATGGTGGAACTCATTTTTGTAATAGGGCGTTCGCAAGGCTGTTAGAAAAGTATGGAGTTCGCCATAAGGTTACCACACCTTACCACCCACAGTCTAGCGGGCAAGTTGAAGTGTCTAACAAGGAATTCAAAAGTGTCCTGACCAAGACAGTGAATGTGACAAGGACTGATTGGGCAAAGAAGCCGGATGATGCATTATGGGCGTACCGCACAGTGTTTAAAACTCAGATTGGTATGTCACCATACAAGTTGGTGTTTGGAAAAGCATGCCATCTTCCGGTAGAGCTTGAGCATAAAGCCCTTTGGGCACTGCAGCAGTTGAATTTGGATATGAAGACCGCAAGCACCAGTAGAGTCACTGAGTTACATGAACTCGAGTAATTCAGGTTCCATGCATTTGAGAATGCAAGATTGTACAAAGAAAGGATGAAAATGATGCATGATAAGCACATTCTAGATCAGAACTTCAAACTCGGAGATCTAGTGTTGTTATACAACTCGAGATTAAGATTGTTTCTGGGTAAGTTAACATCCAGATGGTCAGGACCATTTAGAGTTGTGCAAGTGTTCTCAAATGGAGTTGTAGTAATTGAATCTGAAGATGGAACAAATAAGTTTAAAGTGAATGGGCAAAGGTTGAACCATTACCTTGGAATGGTCAAAGAAAAGGGGTATAGAGTGGTGATATCTTTGGAAGAGCCCCAATACGCGAGAGAAGAGTAATAATGAAAGCCTGCGTCGTGTTGCGACGTTAAATCAGGTGCTTCCTGGGAGGCAGCCCATGGTTTGTTGTAATTCATCGTGTCGCGATGTTAAATTAGGCGCTTTTTAGGAGGCAACCTATTATTTTCCTTTGTTCTAATTTTTGTATTTGATTTTGAACGGTGATGGTATTAACCGATATATTAATGTGCAGGGATGATATTATGCGCATCGGAAGGACTCAGGATGATGAAATTTACCTGGAGATAGGTAAAAGTATGGGGAAAAATTCTGGAGGTCGATGTACGCGGCCGCTGATGGACCACGGATTTTATGCCTCCCTCTATCGCACATCCGCGACCGCGGATTGATTGCAGATTTGAGAGGTCCTCTGCCCCACGTGCGCGGCCACGGATTGACCGCGGACCAACGCCATTCAGGTTTAGTAAAATTATTTTTTTCTTTCCTTTTCATTAACCCCCCCCCCCTCCTCTTCTATTAATCGCTCACCCTCATTTCTTCCCCCCCCCCCCCCAAACAAAATTTGAAACCCTTCCCTCCTGCCCCAAATCAAAAAACACACGCCCCTTCCCCTTCTTCTCCCCCAATTTCTCAAAGCAACAAAAATCTTCTTCTCTTCCTTCCTCTTCTCTACTCAATCACTCCCCAATATCGATTCCTCACAACATCTTCAGGAATGTACCATGGATTCTATTTTCTTTTTTTAGTTTTCTTTTCTAATTTTTTCCTTTTCTCTTTTAATTGTAGGGTAGTAGAGGTTATGGTTACTCTTGTCTTTGTTTTGGATTGTTAGTATATATTTTGGCATGTGAGGATAGTAGATTTGGTTGGGTTGGAGAGGACATTGCTAAGTGTGTGGTAGAATGTAAGTTTAATTGGGTCTTTGGGTAAATTGGGGGTAATGTGCACATTAAGTGTTTGTTGAATTGCCACAATGAATTTTGAATGTAAATTGTGACCGAAATTGTGAGTGAAGTCTGAGTAACCGTCATTGGTTCACATATCTCACCGATTACTGATAATGGTGTTTGTTATGTAGGTACCATGATACCTTCAAAAAAGAGACCAACTACCGGTGCCTCATCAAGTGGGGCACCAGCCAATGCACCTCAGTTTGATCATACCAGGTTTGTCTCCAGAGCTGCCCAAGAACGTTCCAGTCTGAAGGCTACTAAAAAGCCTATACCGGGTCAGGATATTGAGAGGGGTTTCCTCCATGCTGAGTGCCCTAATATGTATAGGGAGTTGGTCCACTGCAGGCTGAATATTTTCTTCGAAGAACCAGAGGAGGGAAACTTGATGATTGTCCGAGAGTTCTATGCCAATTGATCCGAACATGAGGACCATATCTGCACTGTGCGACAGAAGAGGGTGGATGCCTCGATAGAAGCCATTAGGAGGGCGTATCGATTGCATGTATTCGATAGGGCGGATGACTATTATGATACTTATAGGCGAGAACCAACCACATGGAACGTGTTTCTCAGAACAATCTGTGTACCAGACAGATAGGTAGTGTGGGTTGTGCGGGGAAAGAAATGCACTCCGCCTCACTCACCTTTGAAGGAAAGTGTTGGTTATATATCATTAATAGTCGCTTGCTGCCGTCTTACAACACCACTGAGGTAAATGGTCCCAGAGCTGCTTTGATATGGTTCTTCGTGAATGGCCACGATTTTGATGTGGCCAATGTTATTCAATTTGAGATGTTCATCCGTTCACCAGTGAAGAGGTATGGGTTCTTCTTCCCCTCTTTGGTCACTAGATTATGCCGGGAAGAAAGGGTGCTAGAGAACAAAAATGCGTATGGAAAAGTGAAGAAAGAACCAAAATTTCGGGCAAACAAAGTGACCGTTGGGAAGGATCCGGTGGTACCTGGTGCAGCTCATAGTGATGATTCTGATGCGTCGAAGGAAGGCGATGAAGGTAAGGATGAGGTTGGGCCTGCCTCACCCCCACATGAACATGTTGCAGAGGCTGAAGGAACATCTGAGGTCCGACGGAGTACGCGGATGACAGCCTTAGAACATGACATGGCAGGGCTGCTCACCTCTATCACAGAATTGGGGGCTAGAGTTGATGCCTTGGCCACCCAAAATGCAAAATCAGAGAAGAAAATCATGGGTTGGCTGCATGCGTTGGGGAGGGCATGCTATCTCGACCACGGCGTTGTCTCTGACCAAGACTGATATACCAGGGAAGTTCCTTTACCTCGCATTTCTTTATTTTGTATGACATGGGGACATGCCATCATTTTAAGTGTGGGGTGGGGGATACTTTGTTTGTATGTTATATGTAGAGTAGTATAGTGTCGTATTTAATATATATAAATTATTTTCGACTTGTCCCGACGATAGAAACCATTCGACGGGTTTCTTGAGGGACTAAAGTCAAAGAAAAAAAACAAAAAGATTTTCTTTTGTAGTAGTGTATCAATTCCCCATTGGTTTTTCTTTGAGTCGCGGTTCTTTTCCAAGGGTTTCATTTGAATCGGGTGTAGTTAGTTTTTATTTTTTAGTTAGCAACTTGTGGTCTATAGTAAGAAACAAAAATATGATCTCTTAACGTCATAATGCCTTGAATATAGTGGGGACTTGAGTGTGACGCTTAGGCTCATTTGTTGACTCTTGTAAGAATGCCTTAAATTGTATGTTCTTAATTTGGCTTAAGTACCCTGATTAGAGTGTTTGATGATCTAATCCGGAGTGACTCAAGTGCCATGTGTGTGAGAGGCTTGTTGTATTCTGTGCACGACATTTGATTCCTAGAACTTGCCCGGTGTGTTTGCAAAGAGAAATAGTAGTCTTGTTTAGTCTTGAAAGTGATATATGCGCTTCTTTGTTGAGCCATATATATATTCCACCCACCTAATTGTTATGTATCGTAGTTAACCCCGTTGAGCCTGTAATCCTATTTCTTTGGCAACCATATTACAAGCCTTACCCCTTGTTTGAATTGATCGTCTATTTGAACCCAGTACCTCTCGTAAGCACTTGAGTTGCTATGAATTTATAAAGGATAAAGTATGGGATAGTTGGTAGGGCTTTTGAGTGGAACTAGGGAAATAAGGATAAAGATGCACCTTGTTGAAAAAGCCACTGGAAAAAAAAAGAAGAAGAAAAATGTTAATATGTATTATGTTGAAAAATAATATCTCTTTGGTGGCTTTTAAGGTGATTGTGCTTAAAGAAGTATGGGATGATATATGTGGTGTTGAAGGTGGAATGTTGGTTTAACTTAAGTGTGGACTTGATTGTAAATATATGTATTAAAGTGCTTAGGGAGGTGTAGTCACTATTATATCCAAATATATCCTCCCCGACCCGCAACCTACATTACATCCAAATAAAGTCCTACTTGATCCTAGATTGAATGAGCTCATTAGTAGAGTAGTATACTACGGGCAAGCCTATGGAGCATTTTTTGTGGCACAAGAATATCATTTCTGAGGGTGAGTGAATTCTGTTTATTTTGAAGTTCCTCAGTGTGCGTTAATTTTATTAATTGTGGAATGAGTCTCTTATGTTGTGAGCAGGCATTTGATTCATGAATGAGAGGTAAGTCTTGACCTCTGAGTTAGAGTAAGTTAGCCAGTTAGGAATATTGTGTGGCTCGTGGGAGTCAACTCTTGAGGTGAAGATGTTACACTAATGTGCTCAAACTATGTGAAATATTCTTGGTGTGACGAGTTAGGGAAGTCGTTTAGTGAAGTTAGGCCTCTGTAGAGTGTGGTTTGATTACTCGGGGACGAGCAATAGTTTAAGTGTGTGGTGTTGATAGTAGCCTATATTTATGTAATTTAGATGCTATTTACGCTCTAGTTTAGCCGCACTTTATTGATATTTGAATGCTAAAAGATAACAAAATACTCTAATTAAGAATTTTATGCTTTGCAGGAGCAACTCTGAGCTATGAGGAAGCTAAAGAGTGTTTTGGAGTCAATATGGAGTATGGAAGGCCAATCGGAGGTTAGCACGATCGAAAATAAGAAAGAAAAGCAAGCGGCAGCTGTTTCCCCAGGTGCGCAACTGCGGATTGACCGCGCATTGGCCGTGCACGCAAGGCAGAAGACTAGGTAAAATCCGCGGCCAATCCGCGGCCGCGGACGAGCTTCCAGATAAAAAAAGCCAAGGCCAATTGTGTATTTTCAAAGGCGACTAACCTAGCCCTATATGAAGCCTAATTCGCCCAGAAGAGAAAAATACTTGTTTTTAGAAGATTTTTGGAGGCAAGAACACGAGAAGAAGACATAGAATTTTCCTACGAGTTTTCATCTTCTTCTTCTTAATTCTATTGTTGGTTATGACTTTTTATAGTGTAATCTTGTCTATTAGTATGAGTAGCTAAACCCGTCATCTAGGGTTGATGGAACCAATTGTTGGATGAAGTCTTGATTATGTTTGGATATAATTGAGCTGTTTTTACTCTATGATTGTTCAACTATATGTTGTCTTGTGATTAATTGAAAGGGCCCTTGATTAATCGTGTTTAGTTATCTTTTGTTGCTTGAGAAAGAACACTTGGTTATTATTGTTGAACAACACCACTTTCAGGTAAGTTAAGAGATTAGTTACTTAAAATAAAAAGCGGGGTTAGAAATAAAGAAGCTTTTGTGGGATAATTATGAGTTGTATAAATTGTTAACTAGAGTAGTTCGAGAGAATGCTTCTAATAAATTATAGTAATTGATCGAGAGATAATTATGGTAGCCCAGAACTCATTATCCTTATAGAGTGTTACAGCGAGATTATAACTAACGTATCAGGAATTAATACGACAATTGGCGAAATCAATAACCCTAGATCCTTTTACCATTGAACTCAACTTCATTCTTGCTTATTGATAGTTTTTATTGTCATTTTTTCTTAGTTAAATAAATTCTACTCATTATCAATTAAAATCTTGCATCCGAAAATTGTCTGAACTTATCATTTGCGTTACTAAAAGTTGTAGTGAATAGGTTAGTTCCCTTTCGACTCCAGATTTGAACCGGATTATATTTGCAGCGACCGCTTAATCCTTTTTATAAGGCATAGTTGGGTGTGATCAGTAACTCAACCCCATCATATATATTTGTCCATATTTTATGCTTTTTGGTGCTTGATCTTAATAAGCGTATTTACTTTCTTGAAAATGTTGAGTAGTGTGAGAATATCATAACTTCAGCAAATCTAAAAGCACCAGAAGTCTCATGCAAAAGTCATTAACTGTATTAAAAGTAACTCACAAGCGGAGTTGGAAGTTTTATCAACCATTTAATTTGTAATTTTTACATGAAGGAAGAAGTCTAACAAATAAGTAATGTAGCAATCATATAAAAAATTGTGAAGTGAGGAGCAATAAGAAAGAATGAAAAAAGAAACATATGCTGATTTAGTATTTAGCTAATTAAAAGTCAATTCAACAATATCAATAGATAATAACAACAACGTTGTATTTCTACAGGGAACTTGCAGTCCAATCATATGTTAATAATATAGGAACAATTAGATTCTAAAGAGCTAATCAGATAAATATTCATGCACAATTTGTTTCTATAAAAATTAAATTAAATTCAAATGGTGAAATACATAAATAACATGTTAAGTCGTCCACAATAACCACATAGACGCCTCAACTGATCCCACTATCAATTAGACATCCTCGTGAACCCTCACACTGACATAGCAAAGTGTGTTTTGAATTAACATCTGAGCATGTGAAACCCTCAAAATAAAGTTTTTCCTTTTTTAAAAAAATTTAACCTTACTTTATGTGGAACAACCATAACTTTTACGTAGGTCCCATTATATTTTTAATTTTTCTTACATTCATTTCACTTTATTCCCAAAATAATTCATCTTCACCACCAAACTTTTCTGACCTAGACATGGCAACATCAGTAGCTTATTCACCTTTCGACGTGTATCCACCTCCTCCCATTCAATCTTAAAATAAAAATAATCAATAATAGCCACCACACCATAATAATATCAGTTGACCACCCATAAAATTTCGGTCCCATTTTCAGCAATTGACCTTCTCCAATTCCCTTCTGAGGTTAAAAATTCGAAATCTTCCATGATCCAATTAAGTTGTCTTTTAACAGCTGGTAGCTCCACTTGTGTGCTTGGTTCCACTGGCGGCAATTTAGTAAGAAATGAATCACACTGATAAAGAAGCAGTAACAAAACTATGTGAATACCTAATCCAACCTATCAACAAGTCAAATAATTGTGTAATTAAGATGTCTTTTGGACTAAGAGATTGTGAATTTGGTTACGCGTGGTAGGTTGGAAGAGGAGTTTGGAAGAAGGAAAAAAGGGAGCGAGATGAATAAGAGCGGAAGGGTCATCTCTCATCGGAGAAGAAGATTGAAGGCGAGTGTAACTCACACATACCGAACTCTGGTGTTCACGAGGTACATTTGATAACCACTTGAAGTGTCAACATGATAAATGGTCAGTTAGGTGTATGTCTGGTCGTTGAACACAACTTAAATGGGCAATTTATATTTTTCCAATTCAAAACAAAATAAAAATTATTAGTGGACCCACACAAGAGTCTAGCCAAAATTATGTTACTCCCTCTATCACTTGGAATGAAGGGAATGATCCATCCACACCATGCGAAGTAGAGAGTTGTGAATATAGTTCAAAGAAATATTCTCTCCAAACTTAACAATGCACAATTTACTTTGGCGGGGATAAAGGAAGAACTTTAGATTGATAAAAGAAATTAAAATCAATCTTGTTTTGTACTAATCACTGGAATAAGTTGGAGAGGATGTCAAAACAAAGTTAACAATATTCGGATTCTTAATCTGTTTTTCAGTAGTTGTTAGAACTCGTTAGAATTGAAAACATCAAAAACAATAGATACATTTAAAAGGGTTTGAATTTTCGGCTAAATAGATCTATATGATCTAATAGCATAGGCATCACATTATTAGCAGAAGAAAATTGTTCCATATCCAGAATTACTCATTTTCAAATGAATGAAGGTTAGTTGATTCCCTATCTTTATAGCACAAAAAATTCTTATCTTCAACTAAAATTGTTCGCTATCAATCACATGATCGTACTGAAAAAAAATGGAGAAGAAACTCACTATATGTTTGTGGAGCATGTTTTCCTATCAAGGGAGAATTCATATTATTCGGCAAATACGTTGTGTTAAGTTTAACATATTTATAGAAATTAGTTAACTAATTGCTCTCCTTTAAAAGTTAAATTCACAATTAAAAAAAAAATTGCACTCTTACTTCTGAAGTGTGTACTTTCAAATGCATTTAGAAAAATAGTAAGAAAGCGGTATGAGGATCGTCATCTTCACTATAAAGATGATCAGCCAAATTTCAGTAAAGAAATTCTTTTTATCAGAATTCAGTAAACATAAAATCGGGATCAAAATTCAATAAGCTTCTGGATATTTTTTATCACTTAGTTTCATCGAGAACAAACAGGAAAAAAATAAGGAGCAGTGTACTGACATTCCCTAAATAAGCAAACAACAAAATTTATAAAGGCAAAGGAAAAAGGTAATTTGCATTAAAATAAGATTTCATCCGTGCACATTCAACCGTATAATTTTATCCCTAAAAGTTCTTCTAAAACTTAAAATCGTTATTTTTTTTAACTTTATAAATATATGATTATATCGAGAAATTAAAGTAAAGCAACCCCAAATATCCCCATAAAGCACTCGCAACAAAGACAATCAGATGCATGTACACTAAAAATTAAGAATACTTTAAAAAGATTATTACCTTTGTACATATCATAAAGCTTGTACCCAGAGATTCAACATTTAAAAAGCAATAAATACATAGAAAAAGACCACTATTGTTATCGGCGAAGAACTTCAAGTTCTACCCTAAACTCTTCAAATTCATGCCTAATTCGCTAACTACAAAAGTCAAATAAGATCGGAAAATACAAGAAGGGAAAAACAGTAAGATTTGGAAAAAAATATAAAAAAGGAGCAGACTTGAAAGTAGCAATACCCAGTTGAGAAAATGGAGTGAACTGGAAAAGGAATCGTTTGAGAAGTCTGGGGAGAACTTGAACAAGTATAACGAAAAAAAGAAGGTAAAACAATCAATCTTCTTACAAACTAGGAAAATATTTGGGGAAAAATTGAAAGAAAAGTATACGTCAAATTGGAATAGGAGATGGAATTGGGGAGTGAAAGAGATATCTTCTAGAATTATGTAGTGTTGGCATTGAAAAAAGCCATCTCAACAAAGCACTTTTATGGTTGAGCGAAATGACAACTATACCCTTGGTCGACCATCATGGCTTTTCTATATAAGAAAAAGGAAAAGAAAAATATACGATCTAAATACTACAAGGAAGACTAAAATACTTCATTATATATATACACGATCTAAGAGCCCGTTTGGCCAAGAAATTTGTTTCACTTTTTTTCGAAATCAATGCTTGGCCATAAAATTTTCAATTTTCACTTGAAGATGAATTTTGGAATTTTTTGAAAATTTGAAAAACTCCAAAAAATTATTTTTCAAAATTCACTCATATCACTCACAAAAATTCAAAAACAACCCAAAATTGTATTCATGTCAAACACAACTCTAATTTTCCAATACCATTTTTTACTTGGAAAAAAAATCACTATTTTTGGAATTTTACAATTCTTATGTCCAAACGCCCACTAAATACCAGGAAGAAACTGGAGACATGATCTTGGGGCCTCAATCTTGACGTTAGGGAATAGAACTTCCAAAGGGACTGAAGCAGTTAAACAACAAACTTGCTACTCTGATTTTGCATTGATGAGAAACCAAAATAGATCATAGTTAGAAAGTGATTAATGCATCAACTTCTAATCATGTTACACGACCTCTCATCAACATTTCATGCTTCATTAACAGACAGGCAGGACCTTGCCAAAAAAATAAAGTCCAGCTCTGCTGTATCTAGTCTAACCTGTAACTGTAAATCAGTTCTACAATTAGAGAAGCAAATATGTTTGCAAAATAATGATGGAATCACTTGTACACTACTGACGTATACTTAAAGCTGGCTTTTTCATCAGTTGGGTAAATATACTGCAGGCAAGCGTGCTCTTTGAACAAGCAAGCAAAGAACTAGTGAGCTCCGGAATGGAATACCATATGTAGTGTAGTATACAAAAGACACTAATTGCTAGGTTTTCACTTTCCAAAACTAGTTATAATGTGTTTCCACGTTTTGGGATCTGTCAGATAATTGCAGAGGCAACATAGCTTCTTCAGAGTTTCTATGAGAATTTACTTTTCTGTGCCAGTTGTAGCATCTTCATCCATGCTAAGCTTCTATTTCTTTCCATCCCCATGTCTGGACCTTCTAGGTGCTTCATCCTCGCTTTCGCTTTCATCATTTCTAAAGCTGTTTCCAGTTTGTGGATAACGTAATCCTTCATCTGGTCCACCAACTGAGCCTGCCATCTCTTGACCCCTACGTTGATCTGAACCTGAACTGAATCTATCAATCATTTCATTAACTGGAGCTTTCGGATCCCTTTTGACCTTAGGATTTTGAGAAGGTTGAGATGGGGGTGGAATAAATGACGGATGCATTCCCATTGGTCGACCACCTCTGGGTGGGCCAGTTGCTCCCGGACCCATTCCACCCATGAAAGGGGCCGTTCCTGGACCCATCATCATCCCAAATCCACCAGCAGCTGGAGGACGGTTGTGAAACATCATATCACCTGGGAATCGAGGGCCAAATGGTCCAAAAGGTCGGCCGCCCATTCCAAAAAGATCCGGCATAGGAAAACCATCAGGTGTCATTGATCCATAAGAAAACCCATCACTCATCATGCGTGGAGGGAAGCCCCGCATCCCATAAGGCCTGGCTCCACGTCCAAAAGGAACTATAGGAGGCCATACAATTCCCCTACCACTTCCTCTGTCAAAAGCAGCTGGTCCAAAAGCTTGACCACAGCTCTCATCCTCCTCCTCACTTTCTTCCTCTTCCTCTTCTTCATTGTCTTCAAAAGGTACAATATCTGGGTTCTCATTCCCATTGTCAGGGTTTACTCCCTTTGCTCTTTCCTCCTCTCGCTTGGATTCTGCTGCAAGTGAGATTGCCTGAAATGCAATAATTTATTGCTCATCAGAATTCTGTACAGAAAGTCCAACTACATTAGGTAGTCCTTTTGAAGTTTCAATAGCTACCATGTGCTGCGAATGTACATATACACATATAACATACACACACACACACACACATGTGTGTGTATCCACCATGTCCATTCCTCTATCAGCACTCCAACTAATAGATGCTCCATAGACTAACCAAGAGCATATTAAAGGCAGATGGACCATAGGCAGCCAAATTTAGGAATTTCATCACAACATGTTTGATTGTACGCAAGCAGCAAAGTGGCAGAACCTAGTCACTATCAAATCAAGCTAAATAAGTACTAGACTATACGCGGGTTACAAGTACAGAAACCTATCATAAAAAGGAAAAAAAGTAAACAAGTACCTCTCTGTGTAAGGATCTTTTTTTTCAACAATTGCACCAGACATTACAAGCCAGAAAAGTGTATGATTGAAGCCAATGTGTGTATATAACATGAAAACGTTATGTGATTTGTTAAGAAATTGAGTCTAAGATACATTGGACCTTATAAAATCTTGAAGACTGAATATACGAGATTGACGTAAGTTACTCAATCCCAACTAGTATTTTTAAAATCATATCTGAACTAGTCATTTGAACTTGGATGTACCATACCTAGACAAAAAAATGGAAACAACCCCTGAAAGCTCCGTAAAATGGATAAATGACAATCTAGTGAATGAAAGCTAAGTTAACGTTTGAAAGAAGAAAAAGAAATACCATAAGTTCACTGTCTGGTTCTAGATAGAGTAAAGAAGCTAACTGCTCTCCAACAGAGATCTCTAATTCTTGACAATCTCTGCTTATCTGCAACAACGGCAGTAAAAGGTGGCTCAAATTTATGATAGTATGCAACAAATTTTAGCATTAACAAACAAAACATAGAAGGAGATTTAAAATTTAACAAGTAAAAGTCCATGTCTCTGGAATCATAAGCAACAATCACCAATGATTTCATTCCAACAGTAAAAGAATGTTCACATATAAGTACTAGCACAGTTGACCAAACAGAAATGCAACTAATATTCGAAGAGGCTATTTGATTGATTTCTTTTCTTCAGAAAGGAATAAAAACTTGCTTTTCATAACATGACGAGTAACTTGTCATCATTTTCTACAATATAATTTGAAAGTTTGTGTTGCTATAACCATGGCATTAAAATAGGTTGCGGCTAAAAGGTAAAGTGTCTTACTTAAGATATATTTTTCCTTTTTTCTTTTTCAATAAGAAAAGAAAAGTACCATTGATGAGGGGGAGTATAAAAAGACAACTAGATGTCCTCAACCTAAGAAATAACTGCATAGATAAGAAAGCCCCCGTCCAATCTTGTTAAGGACTGGTCAAGGTAATGTAGAAGAATCTACTTCAATCGATATGCCCTTGTGAAATCACCAAAATGTTGACTACGGTTGTCATTAAGGCCTATTCCTTTACCACATAGATATGAGATGGATCTCTCAACACAAAAATCAATATATATTACGAGAAAGTGACCTCCAAACATTCTGGCGTCCTCTTCAATCAGATGCAGATTGAACAGCATATAAGAATCCTCTTCAGAGAATTTACCATCTTTTTGCAACCAAAGCCCCTTCAACCGTTAATAACTAGCTGAGATATTATAAAAGCACAAAAGATCATCACAATCCTAATCATTTCAGCCAGAGTCCTCTTGTAAAAGAACAAAGCAGACATAAGTGAGAATGGGTCTGATTTCTGTTCTTGCACATTATGCACCAACTGGAATTATGGATTTGTGAGGTCTTCTCAATTGTAATGGAACATTAGTGCAAGAATTTCACAAAGCAAAACGAAGCAAGTGCCTTAATTTTCAACAGAATTTTTGCTTTAAAGACGTGAAAGGGAAAAGGAGACTCCATAGATAGGCACTAGAATGTATTTGAACGGCATCTTGCCTCCATGATCATGGAGAATATGCTTCTATGGCAATTTGAAGATTTTATCCAAAGTTATTAATTTTTGATTATCTATTTTTAATATTTTATAACCGCCGCATCCAGCCCAGTTTGCACGCACCTCGACTAATTCCACCAGATACCTGCTACCTCCCACCAACAACATGTACAAGGTAATTTTATCCGCCAAGACTAGGATAGATGGAAGGAAATCACCTAGTGTTTTTTGTCTCCACTGGAATTGGAATTTGAACCTGAGACCTCATAATTTTCAACCAACTTAATTGACCACTAGGCTCACACCTTTGGATGCTAATTTTTCGATTAACTATATAACCACGTTATTTTATGATTTTTTTCAACTTCATGCTACCCCACAAAATTCAATTGACTACACACAAATTGGATCTTCAAATAATTCTACTCAAAGCACAATGGTAAGGTTGGCTATTTCTCCACTATTCACCTTTTCCCTGCTCAACAGTACAAGGCTTCAAACTGTGGAGCATCAACTTTGGTGAAAAGAGCTAAAAAAATTGTAACCCTGGAAACCCGAACCTTAAAGTACTAAGGTCTTTGTCATTAACAAAAAGACCGTTTGGTAGTCAAAGAAGTTCTGGTGGAGTGGATAGTCTTGCTGGAACATAAAATTAAGGATGTCACTTGACAAGAGCAACATGTGCGAATTCTGACTGGAGGGAAAACTCGACTAGTAAATGGTTCTGTCAGGTCCATCAAGTCTTTAAAGTGAAGTCTAGAGCAGCATCTATAAATGAAGAAGTTTGCAAATTAAAGCAGTAAGCATAACACATAACTACATTCAAATTCCTGCCCTGATCTGTCAATGTCCATTAGAAATCAATCTATGGACATCAGCATACTCAGAGCAGCCACGGAGGAAACTAAAATTGTTGAAATATGTCAAATAATCAATGAGTAAAGGCTTAAATATACCTTCACAGGTAAATTCTCATTATATGGATTCCTCAAATGGCGTGTTTTCTGGAAGGACAGTTCACAGAGCTGCACTTTAAGCCTCAGAGTTAGTTCGTGTATGCAAGCAATTCTGTGATGTAAAAAAAGGGTAAGAAAAGAAGAGAATTAATTTGTGAATTTTAAGCCTCGTGTATGCAAGCAATTCCGCTTAGAAAAGGAGGAAGAAAAAGAAGAGTATTTAAAAGCCTCTGCCACTGATTGATAACAGGTAAGTGTTAGAGTTGGGAAAATGATTAAAAGTCCTCAAGTGAAACAGAAGGGGCAACAAAAAGAAAAAGGATTTCTCTTGTATGGTACTTATATGCATAGAGTTTATCAGTTTATATTGCAACAAGGTAAGAGGCAAGACCTCCAACTACACAGTGAGTTAAACAAATCATTTATCAAGATACCCATGTACTTATCAGATCATCCTGCAGTACTGACAGAAAGTAAAATCGAAATTCATCTAGCTGATGGCTTGCAAAGCTGAAGGAGCCAGTTGATTGCATATTTTAAATACATGAAATATTTCAAACTTAATTTAAATAGGGGAGAGGTTCTGAATGACATTTTATCTTTAATCAGCCAAACCAGCAAATCATCAAACAGAAAATCCGGAGTTAAATAATTGGTTGCACTGATTTTTGGCTCATCTAACTAGTTCAACAGTCACTTATATAGTCTGACAACAATTTTAAACCACAATAATCAACTCTCTGCAGTCTGCAAGTCCTATGAATTTAAAAAAGAGGGAGATTGAGCCCAAATCATGGTCAAACAACTTTTGTTGAGGTCAATTGTCATGTGAACAGCTTATGTGATAAACCAGAAACCTTGAGGGATATAAGTGGAGTCATTAATCCTCTTGAAATAAAGAACATCCATTCATTAAATAGCTTCCAATTAGCATTTGCATAAATCAGAAAGAGGGACCAAATATCTTTTCTTGTCACCGCAGCTCTACCTGGAACAGAATCTAATAAATTACACGAAATATTTCGCTGACAACCATGCAAAGCACTTGATTGGAAAAGCAAGAATAGGAAAAGAGAAAGAAATACTAATATAGGTGGGGCAGGTAAGGAAATTATAAGTACCTTTAACCATTTTACTGAAAAATTCCGTCCATAATGTGCAGTTCCATGTTCATGCTTCCAGTTTCCTCCTTTAGAAGCACCACCAATTCTAGATGTCATTTTTGCAAGACCCTAACAAAGAGTACACATGTTAAATTCTATGAATTAGTCCTAAATTCTAAGACACATTCCTCATCACAAGTTACAATCAAACAATGCATTGTTAAATAACAAGTAAAACCTAAAAACTCTTCATGGAATAGATGAAAAATAGACTACCTGAAAATGTCTAGTCCGGTTGATCGAAAAAACTAGAATGACATTTTCCACAGAATCGAAAGCTTCATTTAGTTTAGCTTCATTGCTTCGTTGAGTTGCCCAAACTCCTTGTTGTACTGACAATTCAAGATTCTCAGGGTTGCAGCTTTTAACTATAAAGTACCTAATCCCATGCAAGGACATCAGATAAGTATACAGTAAAAAACAGAGATACGGACATTGGATCATTCTTCTGGGTGGTTTCTAAAACTTCCCAACATAGTAGGGTGCTTCAGGCATGTAATTACCAGCCAACAATATATATTATTTATAGCAGAACTCTCATAGAATGAGTTCACAATAGTTTGTATCAGTTCCTCAGGCATGCAAATAGAGCATGCAGCGGAATGAAGAATAGGACAAAGTGAATTGATAAAGAAGATACGGAAAATACGTGGAACCATTTATGATTCTAACAAGGCTCTGAATAAACTAATTACAGCTGACATGGAAGACTTCAAATTATTGTCACCTATTTAAGTACATGAACTGACTACACGACCTAAGTAAAGACCTTGAAACTCCGAACACACCTAGATGTTCCTTGAGGCAGGGGTATTGCAGTTCTATCCGCCTGATTTTGCTGGCCATTAGGAAGAGTTTGTGTTTGAGTTGGGGCACTGTGAAGTTGAGGCTGTTGAACTTGCTGTTGATGTGTCTGGTGCTGCGGCATGGGTGGCTCTGCAGCTGTAGATTTCACTGCTTGATTCATTACATTCTGTACTTGCTGAGTAGGAGATTTGTCTGCCTGAGTTGAATAATTAGCATTGCGGTTCTGGAAAAACCTGTTTGAGTAACCATAGTTGAAGGATGTCAAATTCTGAATTTTCTGAAGAACCTCTTCCGCAGGAGGTGGAGGTCCAGGCAGCTTTGCATGTCTATATCGGCAATCAGGACCATTAGGGCAAAATCCCAATTTATACCTGTCATTATAGAAATTACATTAAAAGGCAGGTGATAATGTGCTAAAACTGAAAAAAGAACAAGTATGGTCATGTTTTCCTCTTTTCAGTTACTTTTCTTTAGAGAAAGCAACTCAACGATCATTATTATAAAGATCAAACTACCTACACCCTAATTAATGATCATTCGGTCATAGATTGAGCAATGCTGAACGAAAACAAATCAGCAGAACTATTATCATGTGAGGATCACAAAGAAAAAAACAATAAAGAGCAAAAAGATAAAACAACAAGGAAACGCCCAAAACATGCAACACGGTACTGGTTAAGATTTCCAGCAATGCACCCCAAACTGGGAATGCAGTGTTGCAGTGACCTTAGAGCCATTATTCTAGCCAGGTTACAACATCACAGGCAGATAAGCTGTGAAATTCGACTATTGACCCAGATTGACAGGAATGTCTGAGGCCAAAACTTAACAGACAAGTCTCAAATTCAAATCTCATCGTAAGTATCTAAGTAATAGTTTGATTCCAATCCAAAAAAAATTCCCCTACTGGCATGCTAGTTATGTAAGTATGCAAATATATAGCTTACCTCCCTCTCCCCCCACCCCGCAGAAAATAGCATGAGTTAAAACATTGCAGTTATAAATACATCGCAAAGAAGAAAAAGAAAAGGGCAGATTAGTGGGAGAAGCTCACATGTTACACTCTTTAATATCCTCATTGGTGTGCTTATAAACACAATCCGGCTCACGACACTCGCCGTAGAGTCGAAAAAACCTGCAGATAGGCATTCGAGACTTATCATATTGGTGGAGGAAACCACAGGCATCACCTTTCATACACAGCGACCGCAGCCAATGCCGGCAAACAGTCTGCCTGAAGCTTCTACGATTCCCGACAAACGAACCATCCCCTAATTGGCCTTGCCCTAGTCCGATTGTAGGTACTGAGGCAGTAGAGGCACTCGGGGCGGGGCCCGCAGTGGTGGTGGTGTTGTAATGGTCTGAGGATTGTATTACTGGTACTGATGCAGTTGGGTATGCAGGCAATGTTTCTAGCCCGCCCTCGAAATCAAAGCTTAATCCTCCTTCTCCGTCATCCATTGTATACTTGTTATTATAGCTTTTGTCTCTGTTTCAATGTTGATTTGCTGATTATGCTTGAAATTTGGGGTTTATGGCGTTTCTGGAGACACCGGGGGTTTTCAATTTTTAACCCCCTGGGCTCTTTCTTTCGAGCGGAGTTTCTACTTTCTAGTGTTGTGTTTTTTGTGCGAAATAATTCGACAATGAGGGGTAATTTTAAATTTTCACTTTTGGCTCAATAACGCATAGGGGTCCTTTGGCGGAGCTTATAAGAATAATGCTATATAATCTATATCCAATAACAAAGTGAGGTGACACCTCTCTTAGGCCAAAAGTATATTTATGTTATAAAATAATATAAGGAGAATAAGAGTATTACGGAGAAAATTAGAAAGAAAATTCTTATTGATTTGGGGATGATTTACAATGGGTAAGACCCACTCTATTTCTCGAAGATAGACATTCACTCTAATAATAATTCTATTCATAACACTCCTCCTTGAATGTCTACTCAATAAGTAATGTGCCTCGTTAAAACTTTAACTAAAATAAAACCCAGTAGGAAAAAAATTCTAGTGAAGGAAAAAGAATACAAATATTTAGAAATACGCATTTTGGTTGCCTCGTTAAAAACCTTGCAAGGAAAACTCAGTAGGACAAAACCTTGTAAGAAAAAAAGAGTAAAACGCGTATTAACTCCCTCTGATGAGAGCATCAATTCACATCCTTGAACCTTTGCATTCCAATCGTGTGCACCATCTTCAAAAGATTGTTGGTATATATTTGATAAACAAATCAGTCATATTAACTTGAATGAATATATTGAACCTTGAAATCATCATTCTTGATAGATATATAATGTCTTCATATAATGTCGTGGAATGACTTTTCAATATCTCCATAGAAGTAAAAATTATCGCTATCATATTATCATGCTTATAGTTATAGCAAAATACATATGTGCACAAATTGCACTTAGGATGTGGTACTTCAGACCAAAAATTGTATATGCACTAAGTGATCTAAATCCTTCAGGGATTGTCGTATAAGCCATATAAATCGACTTTAGATGCATATCAAGTTTTCATGTCATGCTAGACATATAATATAGATAAAATTGATTGCACTCGTCATTGACTTTATACTTTCAAGTGTTTGAACTACATGTCTTTCATATGAAACCAATTTTATTTGAATTGTTTCTCCAGACTTAAGATCCTCATATATATTTAACATCATCATAGACGTAATCGACGAACATTTCATATCGGTTCCAACAATCTTTTTCATAAAGACATGACAAGAGATCTCTTCATTCATATTTTCAGGTACTTGAACCTCTCTTGAGACATTATGAAGTATTATGTCATGTGATTTTATAGATCACTTGCCTCCTTATTATGATCATTTTGATTATTTGGTCATCTTCTTTATCAAGAATTTTATTTGAAATTGATTTGTCTATACGCTTTAAGTGTACCATAGACTTTGTCCTTCTAGGACTTATTCTAATAAGAGCATTTGCAGTGAGAATATAGTTACTTTCTTTGAGTAAGCAAATGCGTCTGGCATGCTTTGTAATATATTGTAGATGAATTATATTTTTATGAACTTCAAGTTCATATTATTTTATTCGAGCATCTAGATGTAGAAATGATAATTCATTCCACGTAAATTTTTCTCAATTATTTACCCTTTCTCTCCCTCATGTTAGAAAAACTAACTTGCTTCCTCAATTTTGGGAACCCACCTTTGTGTATTATGGTGTTAAGCAAAATACACGTCGCACATCAATAATAATAAGATAGAATTATTTGATTCCTGACCTGAACCACTTGTGAAGGGAGAATGTAATATACTTTCGTATATAATGTATATCAAACTGATATAGATAACTTCGTTCTCATAAGCAATAGTTTAGCTATTAAGTGGAGGCACTCAATAAATTATTTTGCTAAACCAACTTATCAAGATGAACTATCTTGAATAGACAATCTGGAATTATACTCTAAATTAAATTATTGAGAAGTTACCTCGCAAACACCAGGTTGCAGGTTAATAATAATTGCACATGTAACTATCCCATACATGCATCTTATGTGGTATACATGGCATGTGAATGGGCTCATATTCACCTTTTCTATTTCTAGCATTCATGAGATTCAATCCCAACTTCAGTTGGTCTATTAATTAGTAAGAACGAGCAGCATAAGAGAATTCGTAAAGAACTTTCTAGTTCTTTAATATTTACCCATGTGAATTCTCTTTTATTTATGCACATCATACTTAAATTGATATGGCTAAATTGATTATCCCAACTAGATAAATTATCAATATTGATAAAGTTCAGCTTTACACCATGACGTGTGCAATTATCAATAAACTCCAAGTTTATTATGATATCAATAAACATCTACTTTATTGTGGCATTCTTTTATTTATGTATACAAACTGGAGTATAAAACGGGTAGCTTTTCACATATATATTACCTCGCTATAAGTTGTAGTAATGGAAGATATTAAATCTTTCCTTTATTTTTAGTCTCAATATAACCAACCTCTTTTGCGAATACTTTAGAAACTCAATAAGTTTATCTGAGACTTACTACAACACAATATCTTATTGATAATCAATTGGATTCCTCCAAAATAGTAATAATTGGCTTTTGTAGAGATCTCAATTAATTTTGTATTCTCATATATTCATCAACATCCATATGGTGAATATCTCTTTCAAGGAGAAAGTTATGGCCATGGCTAAAATCATTATAGACAAGATATGTTGCTTTTATTACGTTTGTCATGTAATAATCACATTGCCATAATATTTTAGCATAATCACAATAGGTATGTGTGTCACGACCTAAAACCCTGACTCAGGTCGTGATGGTGCCCAGGGTCGGGCAAGCCAATACTCAATTTACTACGGGTTCTTTCTTATTTGATTAAACATTTCAACATATACCAAGTTTTTAAAGCTTAAAACATAAATCGAAAAGGGGAATTAGCCAGTTTTAATAAAAATCAGTCATAAGGAGGCGTGAGCCAATATATATACAAACACGTAATCCATAATAACTACCACGTGTGTGCCATGAACTAGTGTCACAAGTCATACATGCATACTAATAGAATATACAAAATATATAATATACAGTCTCATTGTCTGAAAGAAATAGACGGGAAATAAGCAAAAGAAACTCCATGGTGCTGCTAGAGATCGCCAGGAGAAGCAGCTCACCTTGAACTCAAGTCTGTCTATAATCAGAATCAAGCTCCGGTCTGACAACCAGATGCACCAGCCTCAGAACCTGTACAATTAAGTACAGAAGCGTAGCATGAGTACATAAATATATATGTACCTAGTGAGTATCCCGTCTAATCTCGAAGAAATAGTGACGAGAGGTCGACTTGACACTCACTAAGGTCCAAAAATATAATTTAACAGAATATGATGAAAATGGTAGGCATGTAAAGGTAGTGAAGCCGCAAATATATAAGGCACTGAAATCCAAGTAAACACTGGAAGTAAATAAACAATTACTACTTCATCTTCCCCCAAATATCTGTCAAATCAATATCCATGAATTCGGTAACAATTTATCATGCGCATACGGGATAAGGACAACCGGTATGAGCCATAAAATAATCATATATGTGCGTTGTTGAGGGTCGAACGACCCGAACCATAAGTGCAACTTTGCCATAAGGTACTCATATCTATGCACTGCCAAGGGTCGAACGGCCCGAACCATAAGTGCATCTTTGCCATAAAGTAATCATATCTATGCACTGCCGAGGGTCGAACGGCCCGAACCATAAGTGCATATTTCAATCCGCCGTGGCGTACGGCCCGCTCCCATGAGAGTGGGGGAAAATCACACACCGCTCGCGGAATGTAAATTGTGAAGCGGTCACATGCACACACAATATTCTTTTTAAATTACTTTTCAGTGAACAATTCCTTAAAATTTCTTAAATTCCATGATCTCAGGGAAAATAAGTCGCATTAACATTAATTCATTAAGCATATAGTTCATTTCAAGGAAGACACAAGGCATGATGTGGGCCTAACTACCCGAACATAATAATAATAGCCGCTACGTACAGACTCTCGTCACTTTGTATGTACGTAGCCCCCAAAAGCATCCCACATAGCATTTAAATCACCTACGGGGACAATTCCCTCTTACGAGATTAGAAAGGAGACTCACCTCGCGTCAAACCTACTCCCCGAGTCAAGAATGCGCCCGAAACTCCGAACTCGTCACCCAAGGACTCGAAACTAATCAAACGTTACGTAAATATATCAATTATACCCAAAGCATGGAATTATCCTACTATTTAGTCAAATTCATCATTCTTGAAGAAATCCCAAAATCCAACCCCGGGCCCACATGCTCGGATTCCGAAAATTTCTCGAAGGAAACACTCACCCATAACCTAAGGATCGTTAATATATGATTTTTGTATGAATTCATAGCCAATTCACGGGTAATTTTCTAAATTCTTGAAAGCCCTAGGTTACTACCCAAATCCTTTTTTTCACTAATTAGGTAGTTAAATTCAACTAGGAATTTATGCATTAACTAGCTTTAGGATAGAATTCACTTACCTTTTAGTAGCTAGGTCGTGAGACTCTTTTCCAAGCTCTCAATATCATCTATGGTGGAAGAAAATGGAGTGGAAATGGGATAATCCCGCATTTAAAGACCTTACTACCTACAGGGGTTTCCGCACCTGTGACTCGAGGACCGCACTTGCGGTCTCGCACCTGTGGAAAATGGGACAAGGGCCTAGGCTCGTACCTGCGGGCAGGAGTCCGCACCTGCGGGAAAGTGACCGCACCTGCGAGAACTGGGCAACCCACCTGGGGGTCGCACCTGCGAGGCTGAGCGGTCTCGCACCTGCGGCTGGGCAACCGCACATGCGGTCACACCAGATCAGGTGCACCAGCAACTACTTCAGCTGGTTTTTGGCCTCGTTTGGTACCCGAGAGGCATCTGGGCCCACCCGAGCCCCCGTCCAAATATACCAACAAGTCCTAAATCATAAAACGGACTCGCTCGAGGCTTTGGAACACCCACAACAACGCTAAACTCAAAAGCACACCTCAAAACCCCTAGAACCAAACTTAGGAACTTTAAGTTTCTTGAATTCGCTAACAATGCGCCGAACCGACCTATACTACTCAGAATGACACAAAGTTTTGTAGGGCAAGTAATACGGAACTATTCCCGGTCTCGAAATTCCGTTCAGACCTCGATAACACAAAAACACGTCCCAAACTACAATATGAACTTAAGGAAACTCCTATTTCAATATTGGGCGCTGAAACGCTCCCGAGTCATCCAAAACTCATTCCAAACATACACCCAAGTCCTAAATCATCATACGAAGCTACCAGAACCGTCGAAACTTGATTCCGAGGTCGTTTACTAAAAATATTGACCGAAGTCAAACTTGGCAAAAAAGGCCAATGATCACGCTCAACTATGTCTAATAAAAGACTAAGCCGACGTTGTAAATATAATTCGGGGTATTATGCCCAGAGTCGATCCCACAGGGAATTTACGTATCAAGCAAGCTGTTAGAATACTCAACTGTCACTTGATGTTATTTAAATTACTAAAACTAAAGATTAAAACTAAAGATTAACTACGCTAAGGTGTAAACAATTGTAATAAAGATCTAAGGTTATGGTTTCCCCCGTCGGTGAATTTACTTCT
>ML313754.1:77900-123372 GCA_005239505.1 Nicotiana paniculata
GTTGTTCAAACAACTACCTAAATATGCACTCTCTCTCAAGTAGATACATAATAAATAGGCACAGCTAATTGATGGCCATTCAATTAACTACAACAAGAACGTAGTTGAACAAATAGAGATTAATCAACCCATCAGAACTATATTAATAACACAATAAATTCATCCCCCAACGGGTTCTACCAAAACCCTAGATTAAAGAAGTTAGCTAAACATGTTCAAAAGAATCAACTCTAAAATAACTTGCATACTGAAACTACAAAGTAATGATGAAAATCTGTACAAATTGATGTCTTGTCGTCCGAATCCCTTCTAATCCCCGTCTCTTTAAGTTGTGTTTTTGGGGTCTATTTGTATGTTTAGGACAAATCCTAAACGTGTAGGAGACTTCTATTCCAACCGGGAAACACTTAAAACTCTTTAAAACTCGGAATTGACCGGACCCGGGGCCTGGCTTTATGGCCCTAAGGCCTGGATAAAGCCAGGCCAGGCCAGGCTTTATGGCCTTAAAGCCTGGATAAAGCCAGCCCAGGCCTGGCGTTTTGGCTCTAAAGCCTGGATAAGGCCAGGCCAGACCTGGCATTTTGGCTCTAAGGCCTGGATAAAGCCAGGCTAGGCCTGGCCTTAAGGCTCAAACGCCTGGCTATAGCCCGGTGCACTCCTCTTTGCCTCTTGAGCGTATTTTCGACGTTTTTGCATCCATTTAGCTCAACTTCCATCTCCAATTCACCTACACATGAAATTGACTTCATTATGCACATAAAAAGTGTATATTTATCATTAACGCACATAAAATGTAAGGCATATAACATGTTAAAATATGAATTCTAGCCTCGCATCAGCCAACCTTAATGAACTAAGTGTTCCAATATCGCTCTAAACACTTCCGAATCCCGGACCACCCATCCCCGCAAGTCATAAATCGCAATAAGCCGCTATGGAAGTTTCATTTAGGGGGAACAGGGTCTGATAACGCAAAACGACCGGTCGGGCCGTTACATTCTCCACCTCTTAAACAAACGTTCATCCTCGAACGGGTCTAGAATCATACCTTAAGTGTTGAATAAGTGTGGATATCTGCTCCGCATGTCCTCCTCGGACTCCCAGGTCGCTTCCTCGACTGGTTGGCCCCTCCACTGGACCTTCACCGCAGAAACAATCTTGGACCTCAACTGGCGATCATGTCTATAAATGATACATCACGCGCCCTCTGATCCGTGTAACTCTTCAATCTGGACTGTGTTGTGCGGAGCCTCTCCTAAATCAACTTCACCCTCTCCAAAGCATCCCTAACCAGGTCGGTTTCATATAACTTAGCCTCGCCAGGCTCAAACCACCCAATAGGAGAACGACATCGCCAACCGTACAAATCCTCAAATGGAGCCATCTCGATGCTGGACTGATAACTATTATTGTAAGAAAACTCGATCAAAGGCAAGAACTGGTCCCACTGAACTCCGAAGTCAATCACACATGCCCTGAGCATGTCCTCCAATATATGAATTGTACGCTCCGACTAGCCATCAGTCTGAGGGTGAAATGTTGTGATGAGGTCTATCTAGGTACTATATCACTATGCAATGCTCTCCAGAAGTGCGAGGTAAACTGAGAACCTCGATCTGATATAATGGACACCGGCACACCGTGAAACCGTACTATCTCCCGAATGTAGATCTGGGCTAACCTCTCAGAAGTATATGTAGTAGGTACATGAATTAAATGTGTCGATTTGGTCAATCTATCCACAATGACCCAAACCGCGTCAACCTTCCGCAAAGTCCGAGGCAACCCAACCACGAAGTCCATAGTGATGTGCTCCCATTTCCACTCAGGAATGGGCATCTGCTGAAGTAGGACTCCTGGCCTCTGATGCTCATACTTCACATGCTGGAAATTAAGACACCTAGTCACATACTCCACAATGTCACTCTTCATCCGCCTCCACCAGTAATGCTACTTCAAATCACGATACATCTTCGTAGCACCAGGATGAACAAAATACCGAGAACTGTGTGCCTCCTCTAGAATCCTCTCCCTCAGGCCATCAACATTAGGAATATATAAACGTCCCTGAAGTCTCAGAACACCATCCTCGCCAATAGTAACCTCCTCAGCACCACCCTGTACCACTTTCTCCCGAAGCTCTGCTAAGCACGGATCATTGAACTGTTGGGCCTTAATCTCCCCCAATAACGAAGACTGAGCAACCACATGTGCTAAAACTCGACGAGGCTCTAAAAGGTCTAATCTCACCAGGCGATTAGCCAAGTACTGAATGTCCAAGGCTAGAGGTCTCTCCTCTGCTGCAATATAAGCCAAACTACCCATCCTCTCTACTTTCCTGCTCAAGGCATCTGCTACCACATTTGCCTTGCCCGAATGATAAAGAATGGTGATATCATAATCCTTCAACAACTCAAGCCATTTGCGCTGCCTAAGATTAAGATCTCTCTGCTTGAACAAGTGTTGCAAGATGCAGTGGTCTGTATAAACCTCACAGGACACCCCATACAAGTGGTGCCTCCAAATCTTAAGAGCATGAACAATTTCCGCCAACTCCAAATCATGCACAGGGTAATTCTTCTCATGAACCTTCAGTTGGCGCGAAGAATAAACGATAACTATCCCTTCCTGCATCAACACATACCCCAATCCAATGCGTGAAGCGTCACAATATATTGTGCACATCCAAGAACCGGAAGGTAATACCAGGACTAGTGCAGAAGTCAATGCTGCCTTGAGCTTCTGAAATCTCGCCTCACACTCGTCGGACCATCGAAACAAGGCATTATTCTGAGTCAATCTAGTCAATGGAGCTGCAATTGAAGAGAACCCCTCCACAAATCGGCGATAATAACCTGCTAGGCCCAAAAAGCTCCTGATCTCTGTAGCTGAAGTAGGACGCGACCAACTCTGAACTGCCTCAATATTCTGAGAATCAACCTTGATACCCTCTCCGGATACCACATGCCCCAAGAATTCCACGGAATCCAACAAGAACTCACACTTGGAGAATTTAGCATATAACTTATGTTCCCGCAAAGTCTGGAGCACAACTCTCAAATGCTGCTCGTGCTCCCCCAGGCTACGTGAGTAAATCAAGATGTCATCAATAAAGACAATGACAAAGGAATCAATATACGGCCTGAACACCACATTCATCAAGTCCATGAATGATGTTGGGGCATTAGTCAAGCCAAAGGACATTACCAGGAACTCATATTGGCCATATCTCGTACGAAAAGCAGTTTTCGAAACATCTGAGGCCCGAATCTTCAACTAATGGTATCCCGATCTCAAATCAATCTTAGAAAACACCCGAGAACCCTTAAACTGGTCAAACAAATCATCGATGCGTGGCAAAAGGTACTTGTTCTTAATGGTGACCTTGTTCAACTGACGGTAATCAATACACATCTGCATGGACCCATCCTTCTTTTCTACGAGCACCCCACGGCGATACACTCGGTCTGATGAACCTCTTAGCCAACAACTCCTCAAGATGCTCCTTCAACTCTTTCGGAGCCATACGGTACGGAGGAATAAATATAGGTTGGGTGCCTGGAGCTAAATCGATGCAGAAATCAATATCACGATTCGGAGGCATGGCCGGAAGGTCTGAAGGGAATACATCAGCAAACTCTCGAACAACTGGGCACTAAATCAATTGTCGGAGACTTGGCAGTGGTGTCCCGCACATAAGCAAGATAGGCCAGACAACCCTTCCCGATCATATGTCGAGCCTTTATGAATGAAATAACCCGGCTGGTTGCACTAACTGAGGAACCTCTCCACTCCAGCCTAGGCGACTCGGGCATGGCGAAAGTAACTGTCTTGGTATGGCAATCTAGCACGACATGATGAGGATATAGCCAATCCATGCCTAGAATAACCTCAAAATCAACCATGTCGAGCAATAAAAGGTCCACTCTGGTCTCGAACCCTTAGAAGGTGATCACACAAGACCGATAGATCTGGTCTACCACCATAGAATCTTCCACAGGAGTGGACACATATATAGGAGAACCCAAGGACTCGCGAGGAGCATATAGAAAAATGAGCAAATAATGTTGAAACATATGAATAGGTGGATCCTGGATCAAATAATATTGAAGCCTCTCTACCACATACTGAGATAATACACGTGATCACGGCGTCCGAGGCCACTGCATCTGATTTGGCCGGAATGGCATAGTCTAGCTGGAGTATCGGAAGACTTAGCTCCACCAAAGTGAATAGGAGCTTCCTAACCTCCCCCTGACTGGCCTCAACCGATACCCCTCGATCTTGCGAGAAATATCTACCACGAGCTGATAAGGAGTACCCATCTCCAGCTCTCGAGCCATGGTGGCCCTAATACCTGGATGCAACCCAGCCACAAATCTCCGCACTCTCTCTGCATCAGTAGGTAGTATCATGAGTGCATGGCGAGACAAATCTGAAAATTTGGCCTCATAATCTGTCACTGATATTTGTCCCTGCTCTAGCCACTCAAACTGATACCGCAACTCTTCCCTCTCAGAGGGTGGGATATATATATCCAGAAACATCTGCGTGAACTGCTCCCAAGTGACAGGAGGAGAATCTGCTGGCCTGTTGGGAATATAGGACTGCCACCACCTACGAGCTCTGCCCTCCAACTGGAAGGTGGTGAAATCCACTCCATGGGACTCTAGTATCCTCATGTTGTGCATTCTGTCCCTGCATCTGTCCACAAAATCCTGGGCATCCTCGCCTCGCTCACCCCCGAAGACTGGAGGGTGCAATCGAGTTCATCTATCCAATAACTTATGCGGATCGCCGTCAGCAACTGGTTTGGGCTCAGGTGTTGCTGCAACAGGCTGGACCCCACCCACGGGCAGTGTACCCGGGGTATGATGTAATGCTGTTGTCTGGCCTGCAGCCTGGGCAGTAGGGGTCTGGACTCCCCCTCCCACCTGAGAAGCGGCAGGATATGCTGAAAATAAACCAGCCTGGGACATAGTATCCATAGATCTCATCATACGGCCCATGACCTCCTGGAAGTCTGGCGCCGTCATGAAGTCTACTGGAGCAGGATCTGCTGGGTGCACCTAGTCCTGTTCCTCTATGATATGATCCTTTGGTGGTGGTGCAACCGGAATAGCTCTGAGACGCCCTCGTCCCCCACCTCGGGCCGGTGCCCTCCCACGAACTCTGCCACGGCCTCGGACAATGGGGGTAGCGGCCCCTCCCGGGTCTGGAACATCAAATGCACGCATCCTCACCATCTGTGAGAAAATAGAAGAATGAGATTTAGTAAACCATTGACTGCACGATAGAATAAAAATATAAAGAGAGGTTTCCTAATACCCTATAGCCTCCTAAAGATAAGTACAGACGTCTTCGTACCGATCCGCAAGACTCTACTGGGTTTTCCCGTGACTCGTGAGACTTACGTGAACCTAGTGCTCTGATACCATGTTGTCACCACCCAAAACCCTGATTCAGGTCGTGATGTCGCCCAACAGTGGGGTCGGTCAAGACAACACTCAATTTACTAAGGGTTCTTTCTTATTTGATTAAACATTTCAACATATACCAAGTTTTTAAAGCTTAAAACATAAATCAAAAAGGGAAATTAGCCAGTTTAAATCAAAGGCAGTCATAAGGAGGCGTGAGCTAATATATATACAGACCCGTAATCCATAATAACTACCACGTGTGTGCCAGGAACTAGTGTCACAAGTCCTACGGGCATACTAACAGAATATACAAAAGATATAATATACAGTCCCAATGTCTGAAAGAAATAGACGGGAAATAAGCAAAAGAAACTCCATGGTGCCGCCGGAGATCGCCAGGAGAAGCAGCTCACCGTGAAGTCATGTCCGTCTATAATCAGAATCAAGCTCCGGTCTGACAACCAGATGCACCAACCTCAGAACCTGTACAATTAAGTACATAAGCGTAGCATGAGTACATAAATATATATGTATCCAATGAGTGTCCCGTCTAATCTTGAAGAAGTAGTGACGAGAGGTAGACTTGACACTCACCAAGGTCCAACAATATAATTTAACAGAATATGGTGAAAACGGTAGGCATGTAAAGGTAGTGAAGCAGCAAATATATAAGGCACTGAAATCCAAGTAAATACTGGAAGTAAATAAATAATTACTACTTCATCTTCCCCCAAATATCTGTCAAATCAATATCCATGAATTTAGTAACAATTTATCATGCGCATACGGGATAAGGACAACCGGCCTGAGCCATAAAATAATCATATTTGTGCATTGCCGAGGGTCGAATGGCCCGAACCATAAGTGCAACTTTGCCATAAGGTACTCATATCTACGCACTGTCGATGGTCGAACGACCCGGACCATAAGTGCATCTTTGCCATAAAGTAATCATATCTATGCATTGTCGAGGGTCGAACGGCCCGAACCATAAGTGCATCTTTCAATCCACCGTGGCGTACGTCCCGCTTCTATGAGAGTGGGGGAAAATCACACACCGCTCGCGGAATGTAAATTGCGAAGCGGTCACATGTACACACAATATTCTTTTTAAATTACTTTTCAGTGAAAAATTCCTTAAAATTTCTCAAATTCCATGATCTTAGGTAAAATAAGCCGCATGTAACATTAATTCATCAAGCATATAGTTCATTTCAAGGAAGACACAATGCATGATGTGGGTCTAACTACCCGGACATAATGATAATAGCCGCTATGTACGGGGTCATCACTTTGTACGTACGTAGCCCCCACAAGCATCACACATAGAATTTAAATCACCTACATAGACAATTCCCTTAACGAGGTTAGAAAGGAGACTCACCTCGCGTCAAACCCACTCCCCGGGTCAAGAATGCGCCCGAAACTCTGAACTCGTCACCTAATGACTCGAAACTAATCAAACGTAAATGTATCAAATTATACTCAAAGCATGGAATTCTCCTACTATTTAGTTAAATTCATCATTCTTGAAGAAATCCCAAAATCCAACCTCGGGTCCGCATGCTCGGATTTCGGAAATTTCTCGAAGGAAACACTCACCCATAACCTAAGGATCGTTAATATAAGATTTTTGTATGAATTCATAGCCAATTCATGGGTAATTTTCTAAATTCTTGAAAGCCCTAGGTTACTACCCAAATCCTTAATTTTCCACTAATTAGGTAGTTAAATTCAAATAGGAATTCATGCATTAACTAACTTTAGGATAGAATTCACTTACCTTTTAGTAGCTAGATCGTGAGACTCTTTTCCAAGCTCTTAAGATCGTCTATGGTGGAAGAAAATGGAGTGGAAATGGGATATCCCGCATTTAAAGACCTTACTGCCTACAGGGGTTTCCACACCTGCGACTCGACGACAGCACCTACGGTCTCGCACCTGCGGAAAATGGGACAAGGGCCTGGGCTCGCACCTACGGGCAGGAGTCCACACCTGCGGGAAAGGGCCCGTACATGCGAGAACTGGGAAACCCACCTAGGGGTTGCACCTGCGAGGCTGGGACCGCAGGAGCGGTCTCGCACCTGCGACTAGGTAACCGCACCTCCGGTCACACCAGATCAGGTGCACCAATAACTGCTTCAGCTGGTTTTTGGCCTCGTTTGGTGCCCGAGAGGCACCTGGGCCCACCCGAGCCCCCGTACAAATATACCAACAAGTCCCAAATCATAATACGGACTCGCTCGAGCCTTCGGAACACCCGCAACAACGTTAAAAATCAAAATCACACCTCAAAACCTCTAGAACCGAACTTAGGAACTTTAAGTTTCTTGAATTCGCTAACAATGCGCCGAACCGACCTATACTACTCGGAATGACACCAAATTTTGCAGGCAAGTCATAAATGATATAATGGAACTATTCCCGGTCTCAGAATTACGTTCGGACCTCGATAACATAAAAACACGTCCCAGACCATAATATGAACTTAAGAAAACTCTTATTTCAATATTGGGCGCCACAACGCTCCCGGGGTCATCCATAACCCATGCTGAACATACGTCCAAGTACGAAATCATCATACGAAGCTACTTATTTAGGGGAACGGGGTCCGATAACGCAAAACGACCGGTCGGGTCGTTACAATGTGATTAATGACCATTCATGCCATTATAATAAAAATATTTTCTTACTTCATCTCAAACCTCCTTCTAGAGGTGAGTGTGGTATATTTAATACCATTAGCACGTTCTATTTTTTCAAGAATGAATATGTACTCATAAATGATATGTTGTCACATTCACATCATGAATGGACCATAATCATCTATATGTGCTTTATAAATCTCATGTCAAATCAATGACAAACATTAGTTTCACATAGTGAAAGATTATTTTGAGAATCCTTATTATTCTCATTATTACAATGATGACAATTATAATTTCGTCTAATGTTACGTTATGGTAATAATTTTATCTTTTTTCACACTTATCACATATTGCTATCACATTCTCTTAAGGGGAATGAGAATGAAGCAAATTCAATGGGACGGGTTTCCACTTCTTGTGCCCATAATCATATATCATTTGATCATGACATAGAAATTTTACCACTTCGGGTGGTTATAATCTCTTATAAACTCCAATATAGTTATAATAAAAATTTATTGTCTTTGCTTGTATTTAAAATCAAATTATAGAATTTCAATAATTTAAAACAGAAAAATAAAGTAAAATACTTACCTTAAATCCAAAATTTAATCATGGAGAAATTTTTATAGAACAATTGACAATCATTATGCTCAATCCCAAAGCTTCTACTCAATTGGTTAGAGTCTCGTGCTGATAACGTGTTATAAAACAATATAAGGAGAATAAGAGTATTGCAGAGAAAATTAGAAAGAGAATTCTTATTGATTTGGAGATTATTTACAATGTGGTAAGACCCCTTCTATTTATTGGGGGAAAATGACTTAGCCACAAAGTAACAGACTTCCTCGAAGATAGACATTCACTCTAACAACAATTCTATTCATAACAATTTATCTTTTTTCTCCTTTTTTTTGGATTTGTCATCATTCTTTCACTTTATTTTATAATAAAATTAAAAAATTTATTTTCATAACTCACAACTCTTTATTTTCATAACCTATACTTTTAATAGTTTCAATAACTCCAATCCCTTTCATATTCATAAACTCAAAAATTTAGTATGTAAGTTTATGATAATTTATCTCATTCTTTTTAAATCTTCCCCTTCATTTCTCTCATTTTCATAACTCATACTACCTTAACTTCTACTTTTAATAATATCTATAACTCACATGCTTTTCATATTCATAACCCCTAAATATTTAATTTAAAAGATTAAAATATCTTATGGTATTCATCTATTTTTTCCTATATAAATTCATAACTTTGTCTCATGAGACCCCTACCCTAGACTACTCTTTTTATTCTTTACTTGAAATAGTAATGTTGTCATATTTACTGCAACGTCCTATTCAAGTTTTAGTTTGGCTTGAGAAAGAAGGCTCTTGAATAATGATCGATATTGCTAGAGTCGACAAGAACACGAAAAATTATACACTGATTTGCATTTCTATTTCCTTAAGATTAAGATCTCAAGTTGTATCTTTTTCTTATCTATTTACTTTCTCATGTGTTCTCTTTCGCTTTATTTTCTATCAATTTTTTTTGGTAGCAAGTTTGTATTTTCATTTAGACTCAAATTAATTACTTATGAGTTAAACTTTGTTGGAAGCCTGCTAACTACTAACCAATAATAGCTCGTTATGTAAAAGAGATAAATTTTAAACATTCAAATATGTCCGTCATTGGATATTTTGGCAATACTTCTTATTTCATTTGGCGAGTAAAAAGTGTTAGATCTACAAGTCACAGAGCAGGCACAAGTTCTTCTTGCTGAGTCATCGGCATGTGTTGTTTCTTGTAAAATAGAAATTATTTTCTACTTCATTTCTCCTTGTAATTTTTATAAAGTAAGTAGTTATTTATTCATATGATTGGAACATGTATCATATATACGACAAAATAAAATAAATTATTTTGTTTATTTTGTAACTTTTGATTCTTTGAAGTATTGTGATAATTATCTTTCTTTTTGAAACTTATGTTTTAATTTTCTTTTTTGAATTGCCTATTATTTGACAAAAAAAACTTTTTAATTTTGCTGAGAGGATACAAATAATTGAGCAAGTATTATGAAGTGAAGTACTATGTTCTCCTTGTAATGGAGAATATGAGATGGAAACTAATGAATAGAAAAGAAAAGACAAAGATGAAGGCTAAAGTGGCATAACGAGAAGGAATAGAAAAAAGAATATACTGCAATTTTCACATATTTCTTTTGTTTTATATTCTCTTCATTATTAGTTTCTTTACTTTTATTTCATATTTCTTTTATTTGTATATGAGAAATTTTAGCAAAGTTGATGTTTTACTATCTAAAGATAAAATTATCTATTTACATGCCTGTAAAATATAATTGTACTTAAAAAGTCATGTATTAACCTCTCACTTTCTCTTCATTTATTATAATATATGTAAGTGAATTTTTTTTATTAATAATCCTTTTTATTTTATTTCCTTTTAAAAAGGAAATTGGGAAAAAATGCAGTAACGTAAAATCTAATTCTAAGTAAAATGCTAAATATATGATTTATCAATATGTAAAATTGTCTTTTTATCCCTCTCATCCACTATATGTCGTTATGTTTTTTTTTTTTTTTAATTTAGTGATATTTCTTATAACCGCACGAAGTGCGGAAAATTTCACTAGTGTGTATCAATAATGCTGCTATTAGTTATAGTGGTATATTTATTATCCCTTATTTGATATGATGTATTAAAGTATTGAACAATTCTAAAAGTATTGTTTGTTTTCAAAAATACCCCCATAATCAGTCCATCACTTTATCTTTTTAAAATAAATATATGTTGATGAACGTTTTTATATGAAAGAAGTTTTAAAAAAATTATTTGATTTGTCTACTTGTATATTATGGTATAGAACTGAATATTTATTTATAAAAAATAAAATAATATATGTATTTATTTATGTACTAGGGATATAATTTTAATTCCCTCTTTTTTGGATTATTTCAAACTTGCATCAATATAATAACATATTTTAATCAAGGATAAATTTTGAGGGATAATTTTGTCTTTAGCTAAGTTAATGCATGCATTAAAACCATTGTATTATTAATAGCATGGTTTCTTATGCATTAGTTATGCATAGAATAATACCAAATATGATGTATAGTTAATACTTGCATAATTAAAGCATAGGTTCAAAAAATGCACCAAACAAAGTATTATTATTACACAAAGTTAATGCATGCATTATTTTATTTAATGCTTCCTACTAAACGACTCATACATTATTATTTATGTGAGGTGCTGTTTATAATGAACAATGAGTAGCGTTACAAATTGTTCTCTAATTAATTTTTCAGATAATTCTGTTCCCGGGCCAATGCATATCAACGTGCAGTCTCAGTTTTGTTACTAGTAATATTTTTTGATGTTTTGTACTGTAACGACCCGAGCGGTCGTTTTGAGCTCTAGCACATCGTTCATCGGTTAGAAGTTATGAGCAGCTCCGTTTCCGGTATTATGACTTGTAGGTGTGGTCGGAATTGAATTTCGAGAAGTTTAGAGTTAATTTGGAAAGAAAATTTTCATTTCAAAAGCCTTAAGTTGGAGAAATCAACTAAGATTGGAATTTTGAGTAAACGACCTCCGAATCATGATTTGAAGGTTCCAGCAGGTTCGTATGATGATTTCGGACTTGGGCGTATGTCCGGATCGAGTTTTGGATAACCCGAGAGCGTTTCAGTATGTATTGTGAAAGTCAGCATTTTTGAAGAAATTTCCTAAGTTTGGTTAGAAACGCATTTAAGTGATATTGATGTCCATTGGGATTCCGAGCCTGGGAATAGCTCCATATGGTGATTCTGAAGTTGGGAGCGCGATTGGAACTGAATTCGGATGCCCGTCATTTTGAAGTCGTTTGGCTAAAGATAGAAATTTGAAGGTTTTTGAGAAATCCGACCAGAAGTGAAAATTTTGATATCGGGGTCAGAATGCGATTTCGGAAGTTGGAGCAGGTCCGTAATGTCGAATATGAATTGTGTGCAAAATTTGGGGTCAATCAGACGTGATTTGATAGGTTTCGGCATCAAATGTGGAAGTTTGAAATTTCAAGTTCTTAAAGTTTGAATTTTAGTGCGATCCATGGTTTCAACATTGTTTGATGTGATTTGAGGCCTCGAGCAAGTCCGTATTATGTTTTGGATTAGGTTGGTGTAATTGGACGGGGCCTCGGGTGGATCCCGGGTGGTTAACGGATCAAGTTTGGGGTTTGAAGAAGGGCTGAGGTTGTTGTCATCTGGTGTGACCGCACCTGCGAGGCTTGGGCCGCAGGTGCGAGGTTTTGGTGGCTTGGCTGGGAGCGCAGGTGCGATGGAATTTTCGCACCTGCGAAGGCGCAGATGCGGATAATAGGGCGCATGTGCGAGTTTTGGCTGGGGCTGAGGAGGCCGCAGGTGCGGGAATTTGGGCGTACCTGCGGAATCGCAGGTGCGAGAGGTGGATCGCATGTGCAGATATTAGCCTGGACAGAATGTTTTAAAACGGAAATTTTGTCATTTCTTCTCCCATTTTCATCTTGGCATGGGCGATTTTGAGGATCTTCAAGGGAGATTTTCTTCAAGGATAACGAAATAAGTTATTCCAACTCATTTCAAGTTAAGTGCATGGCTTAGGTTCGCATTTTAGTGTGGAAATTGTGGGATTTGAAGAAAAACCTGGAAAATTTGGTAATTTGGATTTTAGCCACTAATTTGAGCATGAGATTTAGAGTAAATTGTATATTTGAGTTAGTAAGACTATGGATAGGGTATATCTTCGAGAAATTTCGGAATTCGGGCACGTGGGCCCGAAGGCATTTTAGTCAATTCACTGAGCAGAGTTGGAAAATTATATAATTTGAATTGTTGTAAATATTAGAGTATATTTTCATTGGTTTGTCGTTATTTGGATAGTTTTGGGCCGTTGTGCGTCCATTGGAGTCGTCGGAAGGGCTTAGAAGCCGGTTACAGAATTTCGGAACGAGGTAAGTCTCCTTTCTAACTTTGTGAGGGGGAATTGTCCTCCTAGATGAACTAATTAAATATGTGCTATTATTTTCGGGGGCTACGTACGCACGAGGTGAAGGGAGTCCGTGCGTAGATACTAATATGCTTATGTCCGGGTAGTCTAGGACCCACAAGCATGCCTTACTGTTGTACTTGTTATCTTGCCAGTAATATTAGACCGCTAATATGATCGGAAAAAAAATTGAATACCTAAGGAGACTAGAGTTCATTTTCTTAATCATTTAGAAAGAGAATTGATTTCCCCCGTGGATAATTGTATACCTGATAAGGTTATAGTATCGAATAATATTATTAAACTTGGCAAATGAGTTTCAAAATAAATATTTAAATGCTATTTTTCGTGTTCCTTTAAGAAGAATTTTATCACTTTCCTGAGTAACTGCTTTCTTGATAAAAATGCGGATTTATTATGTGAATATGTGTACATATGATCACGTGAGTCGCAGGTATGATTCGCGAGCAGGTTAGCCTTATTATTATTATGTTGACCGCGTCGCATGATCGATTCGCGAGAAGGAAAAATAGATGCATCTATGGTTCGAGCCGTTCGACCTTTCGGTAGTGCATAGTTTATTATTGTTGATCTGCGCCATTCAACCCTCGGCATTTCTTGCGCATGATAATTGCTGCGTATTTCCTGTGATTTATACATGTTTATCGACCTAAGGAAATTCTTAATTGCCAGTTAAAAAGAAGAAGAACTGATATGTAAAATGTGAAATAAGTCTAATGTTTCTCATCCCTGATTATTATTTAAATTGTCAACTGAAATGACGAAGGTGTAAAGTGTTAAATATAAGAAGAACTGATATTCCGTATCCCTGATATTTAAATAATTTGCCTATGACATTCATGCTTAGTGTCTCACTTGGTTATACTAAATTGACCTCTAGCAAGTGTCTAATTCGACCTCTCGTACCTCTCTGAGGTTAGGCGGGATACTTACTGAGTACACATTGTTTTCGTACTCATGCTACACTTGCTGTGCATTTTTATTGCACAGGTACTTTCACATTGATGTGGCTGGTTTGGAGACTTAGGCGAGCTGTATCATCTGGAGGCGATCCGCAGCTGACAAAGTCTCCCTCGTATTGTATTCATTTTGTTTTAAATTCCATTGTCCAATTTGTATCTCGGACAAGCTTTGTAATGATTGTATAAATTCTTAGAAATTGCTCATGCACTTGTGATACCGGGTACTGGGATGTGTATAGGATGTATTTTATTAAAAAAATAGAATATTAAACTGTCGTATTTACTTAATGGATTTTGTTTAGTTATTACGTAATAAGTTAAAGGTAATGATTTCCAAAATGTTAAAACATGAATTTACTTAAACTAATTAATGATTGGCTTGTCTGACAATGGTGTCCGACACCATCACGACCTTAATAGATTTTAGGTAGTGACATGTACTTTTGATTTTAAGAAAAATGATAATCTCTTGTTTTAGTTACTATAATAAAGAAAATGCCATAAACGTGATCAAAATAACTATGACGTTACAATTAAAGGAAAGTGGTGGTAAATGGCAATAATGAATTTTTGCTTATTTCTTCGGTTATACCATTTCTATCAAGCACGTAATTTTTTATTAATAATATTAGTTCCAATATGTAAAAAATACACTACGATTTGCACAATTATTATTTATTTATACCCCTTCAAACATTGAAAACATTTTCAATCATTTTTAATTACAAATGACTTATGTCTTATCAAACACGCTAATCTTTTAACTTATTTTGCTACCCCGAGTTAAATGGTCACCACCTTGTGAAATATCACCTTCTAGCACAAATTAGTAGGGGAAACACAACATACAAGTTGAACATAGTCCCATGCCCAAATGGAGATAAACCTGAGATCTCCTCGGTTACCACGCTAATACCTTATTTGGTCAAGCTGAAAATATCAATTTATTTTGAGATGTGTTTTTTTTCAAAAGTATTTTTGGTAATAAACAGTTTGTGTTCGGCTAATTAATTTAAAAAACACTTCTAAGCAGTAATTACTGTTTTAACAAGCTTTTAAAAACTGCTTCTAAAGTGCTTTTCAAAAAAGTACTTAGAGAGAAACTACTTTTTTCTCCCCAAAACTGCTTCTGCTTCTCCTTAATTTTTTCCTTCTAAAAGTTTGGCCAACCACATCAACTTTGCAAAAAAGCATTTTTTTGAAGAAAAAAAAAGTGCTTCTAGAATTCAAGAAGCTTGGCCAAATAGACCGACTATAACCAGTTGTAAATAAGTTTGTCTTATAGGTTTGGCCAAGCTTCTTCAAGTTCAAAAGTGTTGTGAATAGTTTGTAGATATGGGTGCCCATGTATGTGAATAGCTTATGGATGAAATCTCCTACTTTACCATCTCATTCACTATATACAATAATAAGTCTTTTCATTTTATGCCTATAAAAGGCTATATAAATTATAATGGAAGACACACCAAAAAGGAAGTGACATACTTCTTCTTCTATCTTTGTTTCTTATTTACATTTTACTAAATTGCTTTTTTTAAAAACATGTTATCAGCACGAAACTGTAATTTTATCCTTAACTCCCGTTAAGTTGAGTCATATTTTATTAAGGTATATATCATTATATTCGTTTTGGTTATAGCAGTACATATCTTATGCTTACTGTTTGCAGACTACCTGTCTCTTGGGCATCTTAAATAATTCAAATACATTGCAGTGATAAAATAACTATTTCCTTCTGTGCTCAACTCTTAGATGGCCTCAAAGTCATCAAACTAGCTACCCACTAATGACATACTTATAATATTCATGGACTTCCTATATCAAAAAGTATCTTTAAGGAATTTTTAAGAACTGTGACAAGTAATAATTTTACATTAGTTTAATTACTTTATATTTATTGGGTTGGAACATATAAATAATCTTAGTCACGTTCAATTCTATTAACACATATATATCAATAATGTAAAGTATAATGAAACAATATGTTGTTTTCACTTTATGGCCAGAATAAAATGAAATAGTAGGTTGTTTAAATGATATAGCTCTATTTTTGTTTCTTTTTCCCTTAATCATTTTGTTATTAATTGTTTATTAATATAATTATTTACCTTCTATGATAGTTTTCACTATGTCAAATTTATCAAAACTTGAATTTGTGGCACTTGACATCATCGGAAAGAACTATTTATCATGGGTCCTTGATGCTGAAATTCACCTTGACGCTAAAGGTCTTGGAAATACTATTATACAAGGAAATGAAGCATCAAATCAGGATAAAGCGAAGGCCGTGATTTTTCTTCGTCATCATCTACATGAAAGGTTAAAAATTGAATATTTAACCGTAAAATATCCACTTGAATTATGGATTAATTTGAAGGATCGATATGACCACCTAAAACTTACGGTATTACCGAAAGCTCGGTATGAGTGGATACATTTGAGGTTGCAAGACTTTAAAATCGTAAGTAAGTATAATTCTGCTATCTTTAAAGTAAGTTCTCTATTAAAATTATGTGGAGACACTATCACAGATGAGGACTTATTGGAAAAAAATATTTTATACTTTTCACTCTTCAAATATGGTGCTACAACAGCAATACCGTGAAAAAGGTTTTAAGAAATATCACGAGTTAATCACTTACCTACTTGTGGCAGAACAAAATAATACTCTATTAATGAAAAATCATGAATCCCGTCCCACTGGGTCAGCTTCATTCCCGGAAGTGAATGTTGTAGCAACATATGATAAGTTTGAAAGGAAACAAAATGATTACCGTGGTCGTGAACATGGTCGTAGACGTGGACGTGGTAGGGGACGAAACAATTATCGTTATTATGGTGGAAATAAACTGGAGAAGAATAAGGGTTCTCAAATTAATCCTTCAAAAGGTAAAATTAGTATGTGTCATTTATGTGGTACGAAAGGTCATTGAGCACGAATTTGTCGTACGCCAGATCATTTTGTCAAACTTTATCAAGCCTCTCTCAGAAAGAAAGAAAATAATGTGGAGGCACACTTGACCTTTCAAAATAATGATGATGAAGCAGGTCCCTCAAACAAATATGATTATGAGGTACATATTGCGTATAAAGATGATGCTTTTGGAGGCCTAGCAAATATTACTCATTTAGAAGCTGGAGACTTTTTTGAGGATATTGACTGAAGAACTAATCATCTTACTGGGGAATGAAGCTATAATAAAGTTGTCATTTTTTTTTAATGTTTGCAAGTAGTTTATCTTTCTTGAGTGTATTTTTCTAATGCATCATGTATTGCTAGTTTCTACATTCCTAATGTATTTCTTAATGTTATTTTTCTGTTTGTTTTTCATATTTCTTATGATGTACTTTTTGATTTTCTTTATCAAGAATATGAAAATTCCCCAGTCTTCAGTTGGACTCAAGATTAATAAAGATGATATATGTCTTCTGGATAGTGCTACAACACACACTATTTTAAGAGATAAGAAACACTTCTCTTATTTGGTAATGAAAGCAGCCAATGTCAATACAATATCTGGTAGTACAAGATTAATTGAAGGTTCTGGAAAAACTAATTTATTACTACCAGGAGGAACAAATTTGGCTATTGATGCATCATTATATTTTAGTAAATCTCAAAGAAACTTATTAAGTTTCAAAGATATTCACCAAAATGGCTACCATATTGAGACTACAAATGAAGAAAAGATTGAATATCTTTATATTACTACAATAATGTCTGGTAAGAAAATATGTGCTTGAAATGTTACCTGCTTTTTCCTCCGGCTTATACTACACAAGTATTAGCAGGATTGAAACACATGCCGTAGTAAATGAAAAGTTTACTAATCAAGATAATTTTATTATTTGGCATGACCGGTTGGGCCATCATGGTTCTAATATGATGCGTAAAATAATTGAGAATTCACATGGACATTCAATGAAAAAACAAAAGATTCTTCAATTTAAGGAATTCTCTTGTATTGCATGTTCTCAAGGCATATTCATTATTAGACCATCAACTATTAAAGTTAGGATGGAATCCCCTGCATTTCTGGAACGTATACAGGGTGATATATGTGGGCTCATTCACCCTCCATGTGGACCATTCAGATATTATATGGTTTTGGTAGATGCATCTACAAGATGGTCACATGTGTGCTTACTATCAACTCGCAATATGGCATTTGCGAGATTNCTATCAACTCGCGATATGACATTTGCGAGATTGTTGGCTCAAATAATAAAGCTAAGAGCATAATTTCCAGATTATGCAATTAAGACAATTCGTCTTGATAATGCTGGTGAGTTTACATCTCAAGCCTTTAATGATTATTGTATACCAACTAGGATAACAATTGAGCATCCGGTTGCTTATGTTCATACACAAAATGGTCTAACGGAATCATTGATCAAACGTCTCCAATTAATTGATAGACCAATGCTTATGAGAACAAAACTTCTCATTTCAGTATGGGGACATGCTATTTTGCATGCAATAGTACTTGTGCGGATAAGTCTCCCCATTGCAATTGGCTTTTGATCTCCCCATTGCAATTGGCTTTTGGTCAGGAGCCAAATGTTTTCCATCTTAGAATCTTTGGTTGTGCGATATATGTTCCAATTGCTCCACCACAACGTACAAAATGGGTCCCCAAAGAAGGTTGGGGATATATGTTGGATATGAATCCCCTTCTATTATAAAATATCTAGAGGCGATGACTGGAGATTTATTTACGGCGAGATATTCTGATTGCCATTTTGATGAAACGGTATACCCAACATTAGGGGGAGAGAATAAGCAGCTGAAAAAGGAGATAGAATAGATCCTCGAACAAATCAATGTGAACAAGAGGTTCAAAAGATGATTCATTTGCAAAATATTACAAATCAATTGCCAGATGCATTCACTGACCTATCAAGGGTGACTAAGTCACATATTCCAGCTGCTAATGCTCCAATTCGAGTTGATATCCCGGTAGGACAATCAATTAAAGCAAATGAGTCTAATCCACACTTGAAACGTGGTAGACCAATCAATTTTAAAGATAAAAATCCTCGAAGAAGAAAAGGAGCAAATGTTCAAAGTGACCATAACACGGAGGTAGTGGCTCAAGAAGAGCCCCTAGACGTAACAAATGGTAGACCTTAAGTCCAGGTACCTGAAAATAATGAGAATGAAGAGATATCGATAAGTTATGTCTCAACGGAAAAAAGATGGAACCGAAATAATATTGTTATCGATAACATTTTTGCTTATAATATTGTTGTTGAAATAATGCAACAAAATGAGGATCTTGAACCAAAATCTATTGATGAATGTAGACAGGGAAATGATGGACCAAAATGGAAAGACGCTATCCAGGCAGAGTTAAATTCACTTGAAAAACATGAAGTCTTCTGACCCATAGTTCGAACACCTGAAGGTATAAAGCCAGTAGGGTATAAATGGGTTTTTGTGCGAAAACGAAATGATAAAAATGAAGTTGTTAGATATAAAGCGCGACTTGTGGCATAAGGGTTTTCACAAAGGCCTGACAGTGATTATATGGAGACATATTCTCATGTAGTGGATGCTATCACCTTCAGGTATCTCATAAACATGACAGTGCATGAAAAACTTGATATGCGTCTAATGGATGTTGTCACATCCTATTTGTATGGATCATTAGACAACGAAATTTTTATGAAAATACCTAAGGGATTTAAAATGCCAGAAGCATATAAAAGTTCTCATGAAACTTGTTCAATAAAGGTTCTAAATTCTTTATACGACTTGAAACAATCAGGTCGTATATGGAACAATCGCCTGAGTGAATACCTATTGAAAGAAGGGTACAAGAATAATCCAATTTGTCCTTGTGTCTTTATACAAAATTCTGGATCTGAATTTGTTATAATCGCCGTGTATGTTGATAATTTAAATATCATTGGAACTTCTGGAGAGCTTCCAAAAGCAGTAGAATATTTGAAGAAAGAATTTGAAATGAAAGAACTTGGAAAGACAAGATTTTGTCTTGGTCTACATATATGAAAGATGGAATATTTGTCCATCAATCAACATACACCGAAAATATTTTAAAGCGATTCTATATGGATAAAGCACATCCATTGAGTACTCCGATAGTGGTGAGATCACTTGATATAAAGAAATATCCATTCCGACCTCATGAAAATAATGAAGAGCTTCTTGGTGCCGAAGTACCATATCTTAGTGCAATTGGGGCATTAATGTATCTTGCCAATAATTCCCGACCAAATATAGCTTTCTCAGTAAGCTTATTGGCAAGATTTAGTTCTTCGCCAACACAAAGACACTGGAATAGTATTAAACATATATTCAGATTCCTCCAAGGAACCATTGATATGGGTTTATTTTATTCGAATGGATCCAAGTCATCATTGATTGGTTATGCAGATGCAAGATATTTGTCTGATCCACACAAAGCTCGATCTCAGACGGGCTATTTGTTTACAAGTGGAGGTACAACCATATCATGGTGTTCAACGAAACAAACTATGGTTGCTACTTCTTCAAATCATGCAGAGATAATAGCCATTCACAATGCAAGTCGAGAATGCGTTTGGTTGAGATCGATAACTCAACACATTCAGGAAACATGTGATCTCTCTTCGAAAGGCAATATTCCAACAATATTGTATGAAGACAATGATGCATGCATAGCTCAACGGAAAGGAGGATACATCAAAAGAGATAGAATAAAACACATTTCGCCGAAATTCTTTGTCACTCATGATCTTTAAAAGAATGGTGAAATAGACGTTTAACAAGTTCGTTCAAGTAATAATTTGGCGGATTTGTTCACTAAGGCATTACCAACCTCAACATTTGAAAAACGAATATACAAGATTGGAATGCGTCGTCTTCGAGACATTAAGTGATGTTTTCATCAGGGGGAGTAACTGCGCGCTGCACTCTTTTTTTCCTTAACCAAGGTTTTGTCCCACTAGATTTTCTTGGTAAGGTTTTTAATGAGGCAGCAAGCAATGCATAATATAAATAACTATGTACGTCCCAATGTTTTTTTTTAGTAAGTTCTTAATGAGGCACATTATGTGACATGGACATCCAAGGAGGAGTGTTATGAATAGTTTGTAGATATGGGTGCCCGTGTATGTGAATAGCTATGGATGAAATTTCCTACTTTATGTCCATCCTATTCGCTATTTACAATAGTAAGTCTTTTCATTTTATGCCTATAAAAGGCTATGTATTATAATGGAAGACACACCAAAAAGGAAGTGAAATACTCCTTCTTCTATCTTTGCTTCTTATTACATTTTACTAAATTGCTTTTATTTTATAACAAAAAGTACCTTTTTTTAACAAAAAAGAGTATTTTTCCCCCCCAAATTTGAAGTGTTTGGCCAAGCTTTTAGGAGAGAAAAAGTGCTTCTTAGTAAAAGCAGAAGCAATTTTGGAGAAGTAGAAAAAAATAGCTTCTTCCCGGACGCCTTTTGAGAAAAATATACTTAGAAGCACTTTTTAAAAACTTGGCCAAACACTAATTGCTGCTTAGAAGTACTTTTTAAATTAATTAGCTAAACACAAACTGGTTCTCACTAGAAGACTTTGGAAAACAACACTTTAAAAAAAAAATACTTCTCAAAATGAGCTGATTTTTCCAGCCGGGTCAAACGGACTATTACTCATAGTAGATTTTCTCTACATGGGTAGAGTCAATCAAATTGATATTTTTCCTTTTTCTTTCCAAAATGATGAGCTAAACCACGCCCCAAGTGCTGGTAGATGATCTGTGCTCTAGGGCATTTTTTTCATTTTCCATGCTATTAAAGATGAAGTTAGTTACAAGTTACAATCAAATATTTGGACAAATGTTTTGCATGATTATACATTAACGTAAATAGTGATTTGAGGTGAATCACGATAAACAAATGGCGCTTTGTCATCCAGTTCAGGTCACCAGTCGATACCCAAATCTCTTGAGATGAAGAGTTTGTCAATGTACAAAATGACAGTGCCAGATGAGGTGACATAATTTTGCATCTGAGTTCTTGCGGATGCTTCTGAAAATAACAGAGAAAAACAACAAACTCATCAGACAAAAATGAAAAGAAACAACCACCGGAACAGGTCGGTGACCTATTTACGAAGATCTGTATACATGTAGTATAAGGCATTAGATAGGATGCGAGACTGAGAAAGATAAAGCTGGCCATGAGCTGATATGAGGTGTGTATACGAACCCATTCTGAACACCAAAAAGGCAACAATCATTTAGGTAGAGATAGAATGAAATGAACAACTGTCGAGAAGAGCTTGTCAGCATACAAGTACAATCACTATAATAGGAACAATTTGTTCCCTGAACGAAACAAAATGCAAACTCAGTTTTGACCCCCCTAGTCAACAATTAAGACGCTAAAACCAAATAAGAAATAAAACAAGCAGGATATGAAATTTCAGACTTCTGTCATGGAAGTCCTTCCCAAGGGTGATAGGAGAGGCAGACACAAACAAAAATCCTGATATTTGAACTTTGATGTCGTAGCATAGGAGGGAGCGGCTATCCAACAATCAGGGTTATGATTGTTCTGGTATTTCAATTCATAATTCATTTTTAGCCCAAACAGGTTGTGCCATTAAGAATCTAAGCAAATTACTGAACGAATTGGACAAAGCTAAATAATGGTAGATCCAGGAATTTTAACTAGGGCATCCAAAAATTTAGAACTTGAGACCTAAAGAAAATTTTGAACTATCTTTTCCGCTACAAGGGGATTCAAAAGTATATGTATATATGAAAAAAATCATCTTTTACCCTATTTATGCTGTACGGTTCTCCGAAAAAGGGGATTCAATTGAACCCCTTTCACTAGCTGTGGCTCCGGCAAAAAACGCAAACCAAGTTCACTTCTGAACAAAAGTTACTATGCCAGAAAGTGCACTAGACGTGAATTCTGTTTCAGGGTACGTGAGTTGTTGGTTGGGTCAGAGATACAGGAACTAAGTTGAACCGCCACTCACCATCTTCATTAAGCTTGTTCATCAGCTGTTGCCGGGTGGGAAGGGCATACATTCCTGCAGACACAGCTTTCCTGATGGCCCATCCATGATATGGAGCAAACACTTGTTGATATGCTTTTGATGCTGGATCCTTCAAGGAATTCCCCCTGCCAAAAGACAGTTACCAATTGTGAACATCAACTATAGATATTAAGGCTGAAAACAAAGATACCTGTTAGAAGAGGTCCGATAAGACCAGTTAGTAACTGATAACATTCAAATACTACAATCTCAAAGTTTTGCAATAACATTTCACAATATTTAGCAACTTCTCTGCACCTAAGAAGAATGAACAAACAAACCAAAAATTTGAGATTTATCTATCCTTGCCAAATCGGCCACCGGAAGGGCAGGTTCATGTGAATATCCACCGTGTTAAACAGCAACTGATTTGCAGATTAGAATAAAACTCCATAACATGTTGTGACTTGTCACTGACTTCCATGCACCTTAAAGTCAACAAGTGAACTAAATTTTGAAATTTAGTACATACAATTACTTATGAATATCAAGTTATCAACCTATGTTAACGATTCCTAACCATATGGGTGGATTCATGTGAACATCCATCAGGTTACGCAAAAACCTGACATTTCTCACTCAAAGTAAAGCTGACACACGCATCCAAGTACTCTTTCACTGTCCTTCATAGATTTTAAAATATGCAAATATGCTTTTTGTGGGATAGTCATGTTTCAAACTGCTAGCATGAAGTTCACGCCTACTCCTCCCAATCCCCTCTTTAGAAAAGGAAAAGAGATAGTATTGCTTCTCTGGCGGGAAAAGTAGGTATTAATGAGTTCCATTAAAAAGTTTTATGGAACTCTGGCCATCTGAAAGGTTTAAAGACGAGCACAACTAGGTAATGTTCTTGCAGGTTGAAATACAGAAGTTAGTCGAGCATGCAAAGTTCCGTTAACAAGTGTTATGATACTCTGTCCATCCAAAAGGTTCAAAGATGAGCACAACTGGGTAATGTTCTTGCAGATGAAATACAGATGTTAGTCAAGCACGTAACAAGTTTAACCAAGCAAATTGAGGGCCCATTATTGTGTAATGACCAGACATACTATCAAGAAAGTTAGCAATAATAAATAAATAAGTTGATAAAATATTTCCCTATTACAAATTTCATGCTTAATTTTGATTCTTCTTGTCAGACTTCTTCATCTGAACTTGGATAACATCTGTTTTCCAATCATTTAGACGGAAGCTCATAACTTCCTGTCTTCTTTCTCTTATTCTTCTTCAGCAGCGATGAAGATAAAGACATGGTGAAAAACCAAGTTGTAAAATCTAGAACTTGTATACTTCCTCAAATCTCTTTCTCAACCTCGACTGCAGAATATTCCTCAGCACCAAGCTAAAGGGAGGTTTCTTTCTTTCTTTATTCCTGAAGACCTGTCCACACCTCATAGCAATGCCTTCATAGTAGTGGTCTTGAGGCAGAGAAGAGAGGGAATGTTCAAAGACGATCTTGAGTTTCTAAAACTGGTGTAGGTATCCGTACAGTCAATCCACAAGTTTATGGAATTTCATGTATGTATGTCCCTGTTGCTGGAAATTGCTGTTGTCACAATAGGAGTATATTTTATTTTTGATTGGTATTCTACCTCATGATGTTCTGTTCTCCCTTTCTAAGTACAAGAGAAATGCTGTTCAGGTGAATCTCTGAACATCTGCAAATCTGATGTACACAGATGTTGACATCTGACCTGTCTGTAACCCAGAAGAAATAGGCCCATGGTATTAACTAAGCAGGCCGTTTATATACCAAAGGCCTGCCATAAGAATGGCACAGAAATAGAAAATTACTCAAACATAGAATAATAAATTGGCTTTTGGACCAAAAAGGACTTAGTCAAAGTTTGCAACATCATCAGAAAAATAAGAACGTAGAACACTGTAAACACCATGCCTTTGGTTCCAAGCTTCTCAGCCAAGAAAAGCTTTTCATAAAGGATATATTCAGGTGTTATCAGCCAAGAAACTGATTTTAAAGAATTTGTGAGATTCATAACAGAAGATGCTAGTAATAAAGGAAAAATATAAGCATAAAGGAAAACGATAATAAGCATACTCTGAGGCTATAATCTGCTCGAATAAAACCTTAACCATATCCAGCCCACGTTTAACTCTTAACAAGTTCCTTGTATGACTACCTGCCCTCCTCACACAGTCTGCTTGAACATCTTGATCCATCATCGCTTTCAATGTTGTAATAGACTTTGATGCCTCTGCCAGATCATCCACCTGTGGTCACCATTAACAATTGCCCAATTACTCGATCAACAATATTTTTGTGAAAAACTGCATCTACCTACATGCATATATTCATATGCAATATATATGCTGCTACCACAAGCATATGTTATCAAAGGAAACCCAACTAGCAACGGATGTCAAAGGGCAAGCCTTATTGCTTTAAGCTATATCCACATTCAGAAATGTAGTGCATGTTTATGTGAATACCCAAAAAAATAATCGAGCTTCCCAACAAAAGGCATATGAGACAAGTTATCAGATTAATAAACTTAATAATATCTGTCCATTCCAGCTTTTGATAATCAGTTTGATCAATTTCAAGTCACAAATATAGCTTAGTTCCATAATTAAATTTGAATACTGGAAACAACACAAAATGTACGATCAAAAACTTTCCACTTTAACCTTTGAAAAGTAGAAAATAAAACATATTATGGTTCACAAGGAGGAATATCTACCAGCTTCCATACAATTATAACACAGTAAATATGATGAGAACAGAAATTTATTAAACGAAAAGATCAACCAAAAAGCGAATCGAGTGATGAATTGTTATAGTGTTGACAATCACAGGGAAGGGGAGGATAACCTTAGCGACGTAATCGAGCTCGGCAAACTTGAAGGCGATACCGAGGCAGCGGAAGAGAGGGGAGACCAAAGTGCAAGCGCGAGAGAAAGGGGCAACTTCCAGCTGAACAGCTTCGTCTAGGGTTTGAGAATTTAAAGTGTTGGCTAGGTCTTTGAACGCATCCGCCATTTTCCTAAGGGGCTTTTCCTCGGCTGTGTGATTCGCCATCGAATCGGTCGCTGCGGTTTCGCCGGAGTTTTGAGGTAATGTCGGTCTGGCTCCAAAAATATGTATTGCGGGACGATTGTGAAAAATGAAAATGAAAATGAATCTAATTCCGAGCCTTTGTTATTCTTGCGAATCTATCTGTTCAGGTGGACTCCAGAATCCTGATCTGTCTTCTTTCTAACAGATTGTTATATGCTGGAAAGGACAAAGCGAGATTGGCTTTAATTGAAGTACATGTCCGAATTTGTCTATGTAATAACTAATAGCAACACAAATTTTTTGACACACTCGTAACGTTACGTTTTAGGGGAATAAGTTAATGATAATGACGTAATGAGATTATAATATAATGATTAAATTATTTAGTAAATGTAATTTTATTGGTACATTTCTGATTCATTTCGACTAAAAATGGGATATATGTGATATATAATACAAAACATGCTAAATTAGTTGGTAACTACAATTATTTCTAATTTTAACCTGCCGGGATTTAAAGGAATTGGGGGTATAGCCTCGCAAAAAAGCATCTTTGTTGTTATATTTTACTATATGGAATTAAGTAATCGCGGAATTATTATATTATCCTCAATGGGGCAGAATAATATTACAATTATGGTACAAATTAACTCTAAAATAACTAATTGCAAGTTTAAAAAATTAACCAAATACGAAATAAAATAACCCACCATCTAATCTGCGAATTATTAGCCCTTGTCTTATTGACCAAACAACCTCCTGTGATACCATCTCATATTTATCCCTGCAATTGAGGGTGCTGTAATTGTTAAATTGCTGGACATTACGCATCCAAATTATTCAAAAGAAAAATATTCGACTATATCATATAACTTGAGGTTGTCCTCGAGTCGAATTGGATCAGATTTAGGAAATATCAAATTTATATTTGGTTTTTAAAATTTTATAAAATGTAATCCGAATCCGATTCAAATAAACTCGCATTGCGTCAGTTTATTTTAGTTCAGTTTGAATAAATCAAAATTTTATTTTTAAGCCTATATATTGAATTGCTTCTTCTTACTAGAACGAACGTCCAACCATCGTATTTATATCAAATTGTCTTAAATAGCTCATCATCTTCACTACATCATCCAAAATAAAGAAATCTAGCAACTAAACAAAGCAATGAAAACATTACAAAGGGAATACAATACAATCATTGACAAGGGCTTACTAATTAACATGTTCAACATAATAAAATCATGCCAAATAAAAAATATGTTACAGTGTTCTTAAAAGTAGTCATCATGAACATTTACAAGTCCATACATATTGGACTTAATAATTAGTACTAAATATATGGGCTAAGGTCTATTAGACTTACTATATTTTCTATGAGAAATGTTTGATAAAAAAGTATGAAACATTTTGCTAAACTAATAAGAATAAAAAAGGTGGAGGATAAATCCTAATTAAATATAATAAATCTTAAATCTAACATGTGCTTGTATAATAACGCGGAATAATGCTAGAACCTATTTAATACAAAGGTATTAAATGATGTTATCAATAATGAATGGTGAGACAATGATGATCAATAAATATGTTAAATGGTAATAAATGTAAATAGTAGGACAAATGGATATGGGAATATACGAGGCTTTCTCGGATCTGATGCGTGAAAACGTAGAACAAACAACAAATCGAATCACTATGGAAAAGTAATAGCTTGTATTATTTCTCAAGAGTGAACTTTTGATGAGAGTTATTATCAGAGTGAATGTTACATGCCTTTTTCCTTTTTTCTTCTACTATTTATCTGAGATATTCCCAAACCCCCTAAAAAGTACAACATAGTGAATATTCAATAGAATATTCTCTTGGAAAGTTCCAAAGCTATACTAGTCGTTACTCCTTTTTCTGCTGCTCGACCTCTGCCTTAATGGCTTGCTCGGCGGCTCCATATTGTCGAGCCATAATCGACCTCGGCCTAACCGTCCACGATGAGCCGAGTTCTCACACTTGACAACCTCCTTATGCCAAATTTACTCAGCCGAATTTGACCCATACAGTTAGTACCTCTGCTTATCGAGGCCGTCTTTTGGCCGACCTCAACGAGCGGACTTTATCAGTAGCAATCCTTGAAAAATTTGGACGTGGAGGTTGAGTAATGGTGATCGTTTCCATGGTGATGACGTGTCGCTCCAAAAGTTGCGGTCAGTGAGGCAGGTTCAGGATGACGTCATAGTTGCATGCATCATCATTACACATCTTCCCGATGCGTTGCATCGTTCCTCGAGCCTCTGTCATTTCGATTCTTGTGTTGTTTGACGGTTGATTATACCAATTTGAGTATCGTGGTTTTGTATCAATAGGAAGGGAGAGACCCTTTAGAGAAAGTTTTTACCTTCTCTAATTCTTCACTCTTGCCCTCTTTCTTCTCCTTCTTGTGTTCATATTTCCTGCAATTTCCCATCTCCATTCCTTCTATACTTTCGTCTCCACTGTATACACATCAGCGAAAGATGCCCAACATAACTCCTAACTCTGAGATAATCTCCGACCCAACTCCGCTGTCAGTGGCCATGCCTTCTGGTGGAAGGGAGGCCATTGTTATGGAGGACGAAAGCTTCCTACTATGGAGGAGATCGTTCCTCGTAACTCAGGCTCCAAGTCGGTTTTCTCGAAGGACCCCGCGCATGACCCTGAGCCCGTAAAGTCTGAAATGGATGCAAAACATATAGCCGCACTCAGGGCCAAATACAACATCCCCGCTCACATTGACCTGGTTCCAGCGAGAAACGACGTGATCCAGGTTCATCAGCCTGGGTACTGCGCATTTTACGCCTACCCGTTCCAAGTGGGTTACTCTCTCTCTCTCTTTCTCCATTGGTAGAGGAATTATGTCGTTATTACGGCGTCTGCCCCGAACAACTCTGCCCCTACATTTACAAGCTTTTCCTTATGCTGACAAAGTTTGCGGAGCTGACCGGCTGTGAAGTCTCTATCCGCCACTTGTTGCATCTTTTCGCACCAAACTTCCACAGGGATACGATGTTATATCTTTGCCACCGCGGGACCAAGGGGCTAGTGGTAGGAATGGATGACAAGGCGAACCATCGGTTTTGGTTCAACTTCTTCTTTGTCAAAATCGAGCACGTAGTGGCGAGACCCAGTAAATTTCCCGAGCAGTGGAATTTTGCTCGTAAGTGCTCTTGTTGATTGAAGTACGTTCTTTACCCTTTTTCCCTGTTTTGTGGCCTAATCGTTTTCCTTTCCTTTCGTGTATCCAAGAAACATTCCCCTTCGCTGGTCGCCGATATCTGTGACTGGGTGGCCCCAGTTCTGCCCCACATAGTGGGGATCAACGATTGGGCATCCTTCAATAAGAAATTCAGACCCAAGCCCTCGACCAGTAAGTCGGGTTCCGTTCTTTAAATACTTCGACCCCATTGCAGTCTCATTTTTTCTTTTACTTACAATTTTCTCTTCGGTGATAGGTTGGAGAGCTTCTTAAAAGGCGAAGGCTCCCGTTCTCGCATTTCGCTAAGCGGTTGCATTTCGTGTTAATCGAGTTTGTGCGGAATACTTTCTCTCAGACTCTGTCTTTAAGTGAACCCGGCCTTCAAGCGGCTGCTCCACCAACGGAGACTCCAGCCTCCCCAGTACTGCACCTAGTAGTCGAGTCTTCACCGGGTGAGGATGAAGTGCCACCGCTGAAAAGGCATAGAGTGGAGATCGGCAGTGTGGTTACGGCCATGGCCGCACCTAAGAGTGAAGTGGTTTTGGGAATGGAGTCAGCGCGTCCTTCAGTTACGGGGACCGTTCCCCCCCTCCCCCCCCCCTCCAGAGATCATCACGGATGGGAGGTCGTCGGAGGCAGCGAAGATCGCCATGGAAGAAGGGCGGTCATGGGCAGCTGAGTCGGATCCTCATATGCCGAAGGGAGAGGAAAGACGTGTTACATCCTGTACTTTAATATTAGGATAAGTCGTAGTAATCCATATGAGCTTGAAGGGACTAAGACCATTCATGATATTATAGAGGATTTTCGACTATGTTCTTATAAGACCCCGTAAGTTTAACAACCTTGATATCGTTACGTATATATTTGATATGATACTTTAAGTGGAACCTTTTTGAAAAAAAAAGTTTTGAAAAATATGATTTTTATATAGTTATTGATATTACCACTTTCCAATATGCTTTAAATTATACACGTGATATGAGAAAGTTCATAATATTTTCTTTATTTGGATAGAATCATTTTCTCATAAGAAAAGAAGGTTATCTTTTTACCATTTTAAGAATTAAGCGTACGAAAGTTTTTACTCTTTATATGAGATTAGGAAAAATTAGAAGTTGAGAATATATATATATATATATATATATATATATATATATATATATATATATATATATGTATGTATTAATTTTATATGGTACCATGATTTATTATTTTAATAGTAGTACTTTTGGATAAGGTGAAGATACTTGGTAAAGGTGCCATATACGTGTATGTATATTAGTATCACTTCCTATGACTCATCCACTCCAAAGGGTTATTAAATTAAGTGGATAGGATGGTTAAGGGGCTGTCACATGGCATTAAGTTAGGCCAAGGGTGGAACCAATGTGCACATGAGTCATAGCACTTGATGTGCTTTGATTACACGTGAAAGGCAAGCCTTAAGCTTTCATGTTATTCTTAAACAATTTGAGAGATATAAAGGAAATTGAAATCTTTCCTTCTATTGTTGGGGTGGATAAGAATATACGTGGCAACAAGTAGGGAATTCAATATTGACTAGGCAAGTCTTGGAGCTAGGTGGCAAGATTAGAGAATTCTTTAGCCAGGTCATCATACCAAGTGAGGCAAACAACCCATAATTTTAAGAGATTTCCTACATTAAAGTAAGATGTATATATCTTGCTAAGTAACAGATAGAATTATCAAAAAAGGAGTTTATATGAAACATTACAATGCTATAGCAACGTGAATTTTAAATTCTAAGAGAGTACGGTACAATCATTCTCAAGAATATCATACGGACTTTTTCCTACTTTGCTCCGCCCTTAAGTGTTTTTCGTAAAGATGTGTGTTAGAGGGATTTTCAAGAGAATCGTCCCAGGTATGTTAAAGATAATCCTTTTTTCTTTTGGCTTGATCCAAGTAACGATACGTAAATGTAATGTTATTCCATAAGTGGTTCTACTCTTAGCATGTCACGACCCAAACCGATGGGCTGCAACGGGCACCCGATGCCCTTTCTCAACTGAGTACCATCGTAACATATCTTTCTCATTACATAAACATGGTTAAATGGTCCAGAATAGACATATGAGGTAACAAGAATAAAACATGAGAGAGCACGTGACATAAAACGACCTAACCTGATATACTGACTTATACATATGACGTACGGACCTATATGGCCAAAATAATCACTCGTACACCGAACATAGGCCGACAAGGTCATACAATTTTCATATACATGACATATGCCTACAAGCCTCTAAGAGTACATAAACATCATAAGGTCGGGACAGGTCCCCGACATACCAATCAATACATGTCTAAATCATACTAACCAAATAAGCAACTCCGGGGCAAATGGAGCGCACCAACATCTTCCACTGAGCTGATAACCTACTGGGAGGAATCTCAACTATCTATCGGGACCTATGTGCATGTAACGCAGCATCCCCTGGCAAAAGGGACGCTAGTAAAAATAATGTACCGAGTATGTAAATAATGAAAATCAGTAAATAATAGACATAAGAGAAACATGGAGTAAAAGACTCGACATGTAAGTCTGAATAGCTATGTGAATCATTTAATACTTATAATGTCATGCATATGCGTATAAAATGTCATACCATGCATAGGTATATGCGTTCATAACATCATCAAGCTTATGAGGGCATCTCATCATATCATCTCAGCCACTGTGGGCATCTCATCATATCATCTCGGCCACTGTGGGCAAATCATCAACGTATACCAGCTGATCAGGTGGTAGTGCGTATATAACACCATAATCTTTTTCCATATCCCATATATATATAATATACATATATAAGCGTATATAACACCATCTAGTCATGGGTCAATGTAAATGAATGCAATGCATGAGAAGTACGTCAATAAAATCTCTCGAAATGTCATAAGACCATTATGCCTTTAATTAATATCATGAAATAAACTTTATCAACTTACGTATTTTCTGAGACCCATGTACAGATGATAGAATAATATAACAAATGGGGAATCAAGAACATAAGCACCTCTAGTATTTCTATGAATAGAGTCATTTATGAAAATTGTGCAGTTGCTCGTTTCATTTGTGTCGTATAAATCATGCCAAAAGAAAGAAGGGATAGCCTTAACATACTTGAGCCGATTATCTTGACAATCCCAACACACGTCTTTTTTGATAAAACACGTTCGGCGGATCGAAGTGGGAAAAATCTGTATGATGTTCTTGAGAAAGATTATACCGGGCTCCCTTAGAATTGAAAATCCCGTTACTATTACGTCGAATAAATTCAACATGAAGCTGAAGATCGTTACTTGGTAGATGTAAAACATCTCCATTTTTGTGAATTTGATCACAAATTTCGTATGGATTTACTTGCTTAAGCAATCTCGTTTTCTATTCCCTATTTTTGTGAATTTTGAGAGTTTCTTATTATAGGGGTGGGCCCTACTTGCAAGATGACTAAACCAACAAATTTCCTTAAATGTGACACCTTGCTAAAAGGAGTAAGAATCACCTATTTGGGATAGTGTGCTTCCACGTTAAAGTTCAAGGGGTATCCAAAAGATTTATTCACTAATTTCTTAATTAATTGCTAATCATTCCTCAAAAATCCATAATTAATCAATTATCCACATAATTAAGAATTATATCAAATTAGTTAAAATACTACTCACTTTTAACATACCTTATACACCGTACTATCATGGTCATGTGGTACCTTGTATGGCACTAGTCAATAAATACAAGGTATTTTAACTCGGGTGGTATTTAACCCCAAAAGGTCAAATTTCGACGAAAATTCATTTTCTTCGATTTGTTTACCCTCTCACCTTCACGAATTTACTTATGGAGTAATTTCACGTATATAAACATGGGGTGTAACATAGCAATTAAGGATGTCTATGTTATTCATTCCTGTAAAATGATATTCAAGCACATCTAAGTATGTTTTTAAGTCTCTATTGAGGTATTTGATAAATATGTTAATATTTATAATATAGTGTTACATGCATCTTCATGCATTTACCACCGTGCTACGACAGTTGGGCAGTCGTGCTACGACCGGTTGGGCAGACCTGCATTTACTATTGGGCTATGTCTGGTCGGGCAGTTACCACCGATTGGGCAGTTATGTATTATTATTTACCACCGGTTGGGCAGTCATGCATCTTCATTTACCACCGTACTACGACCGGTTGGGCAGTCGTGCTGCATTTACTATTGGGCTATGGTCATTCGGGCATTTACCACCGGTTGGGCAGTTATGTATCATTATTTACCACCGGTTGGGCAATCATATATTTAACACTGTGCGACGGCCGGTCGGGCAATTACCACTGATCAGTTGGGCAGTCATGCATCATAACATATGGATAAATGTCTCATAGAGAAACATTATATATATATATATATATATATGGCACTTTAGAGATTCAGGTTGATTCTTATATGTCTTTAATTAATGTTGACTTATTGTTATATTTCAGGTCCGCCTTACATACTCGGTACATTATTCGTACTGACGTTCTTTTTGTTGGGGACGCTGCACTCATGCCTGCAAGTATAGATAATCAGTTTGACAAGCCCTCATAGTAGCATTCGGTGAAGGATCAGTAAGACTCCACCTCATTCAGAGTGCAGCCGAGTCTATGAGTCATCATGTCAGAGTTTTGCTACAGAATTATGGGTAGGTCGGTGCCCTATCCTGTTTGATGTCTAATACTTTTAGAGGCTTTGTAGACAAAGGTCCATTTTGTACAACATGTAAAAGGACTTGACGACCCATATGTATTCATGTTTTAAGAACGATAGTTCATTGATACAATGCTTGCCCACTTATAGTTATACATTACAAGTTGTAGCCATTATGGCCCATGATAGTTAGAAAAAAAATGAGTTACAGAGTGGTTCACTCGGACCAGTACGACATCAGGTGCCAGCCATACTTCCCCAGGTTTTGGGCGTGACGAAGTGGTATCAGAGCGGGTCGTGTCCTAGAAAGTCTACAAATCCGTGCTTAGTAGAGTCTCACTTGTGGGTGTGTTGCGCGCCACATTTAAAGAGGCTATAGGGAAATTAGGAAATTCTACCCTTATTTTGTTTCCAGATCGTTCCATAGAGCTGAGTCGTAAGAAGTCAGTATGAAGCTTCCACCTGATTTTGTATGCACCAAAAATTCAGGTATCATAGTAGAGCTTTAAGGCGTGGATATAATTTCCACCTATGTGGAAAGGTGGTTATGAAAGAATCAGAAGATACGATGTGATATTGAAATTTAAGAAAGGTAAAGGTGAAGAAAACATGAGATACTCAAGTACAAAGGTTGTGAATAGTCGAGACTTCAGATATAATTTGGGTTTTAGTTTAGTTTACAGAGGAGACCATGTTGATACCCAATTTTTCCCTCATATTTTTTAAATATATATACACTTTCAAAATAGTGCATATACACCATCACTTGATTTATAAACATATACAAGCATTTTTCATAATTTTCTATAATTTTTAAAGACTTTAAATCAATTTATTCCCATATTTTTTATTATATAGATACTAATTAATTATCTCACAAATTATTTTATGATGATTTTATCATTTAATTTCACCATTTGCACCTATATTAGGTTTTAAATATTTTTAACATATTTGTCATAATTACATTTGCATTTTAAGGCTAAAATTACACATTTTGCAATAATAGCCTATATGTATTTATAATTACTTTATTTATGCAAAAATAATATTTTTATACTTTTATAATGTTAGATAACTTTTTTAATTTGTTTTTATGCATAAAAGATATTTCTATTTATTTATTATTTTTACAAATTATTTATTAATTAAATTTAGATATTTAAATAATAGCCTATTTTAAGCCTATTTTCGGACCAACCCCCAGCCCAATTACCTAAATACCTATCCCAACACCTATCCTAGTCCCCATACCCATTTTATACCAACCCAATCTCCTTTAAATCCTGGTAGTTGATCTTTCAAGATCAACGATCCTCATTTATTCCCCTCATTTTACTTAATCGCCCCAACCCTAATCCCCTCATTCTCCAAACCTAGCGGCCCCTAAATGCTCTCTCTTCTCCTTCTCTTATGAGGAGACCCTCCGATTCTGACTCTAAAATGGAATCAATAAATGATTCTCTTACCTTGTTGACCACCTCTCATTACTGGTTACTCGCTTATGGTGTTACATAATTGATGCCTAACATGGCAAGCATATCTCTTTAATTTCGAATCAATACTAGTTCAGATCTTTGACCTCTTTCTGTATGTGTTTGTTCTCGTTTCTTTTATGGTATGAATCTCTGAGAATCTTCACGATTTTCTACTTACCCTAAAACTAGGGTTTCAGATCTTTCCAGATCTAATCTGATTCTCGATTCTTTAATTATTTTTCCTTTAATGTTTCCGTCTATATGTCTCTGTGCATCTTATTATAACTCTCTTTGTTACCCTAAATTTAGGATTTTTGATTCTTCAAAATTGAACCAAATCTGGTTCGATCCTTTAATTATTTCCATCTATATGTGCATCTTATTATAACTCTTTTTGTTAGTTTCTGCCGATTTTTACTTGCCCTAAATTTTGGGTTTTTTAATTCTTCAAAATCAAACCCAAATCTGTTTGATTCTTTAATTACTTTGTTAAAGTCTCTGTCTATATGTCTATATGCATCCCTTTTAATTGTTATTTCTGCCGATTTTGTATGTTTTACCTAAATTAGGTTTTAAATTTTTCTTTCCATATTAAATATAAGTGCTTTCTTTTCGATTACTTTGACTAACTATTTCCATATTTGTGCGTTCTAATTCAGTGCTATTTAAACTGCTCCCCAATTCCCCATTAGACAAACTCAGAATTCGAAATATTCTCACTACCCTAAACAAACGATACATTGTTATTCTATAGCTACTATTATGTGCTTTGATTCATGGCCGGCTCGAAGCCCAGGCCAGAAATCCTCTATTGTTTGCTTCTGTTGGTGACAATTGTTCATTGTTAGATTCCTTTTCTGTTTCATCTGATCTAGTAAGTTATTGAATCATTTCTACTTCATTACTCGTTTAATATGTTACTGTTATTAGACTAGTTACTTTATGTATTTTAGACATGTTGAACTCAGTAAATCAATTAGTGAAATTTGCTTAGCTCTATGTAACTTAGGATTATCTTATAGCATTAAACATGCTTTGATACTTTTTCTTAAGAACTAGTTAATTATGTATGCCTTAGTAAACTCATTAGCTTGTTATTAAACTTGTTGCCATGTTACTTGTTTGGTTCTGTGCTCACCATGTGATGATACCTTTTTTAAATTGTTACTGCTAATTAATGTTTTCCCGACTTATCCCTTATGTGACTTAGCCTGATATGAAGTCTTTGTCATCTTTGTGAGGCATGAACTGTTCCTTATTAGCATGACTTTGTTAACTTTCAAAACTTTATCAAGTCTGCTTAGTTTCAAATGTGTTTGTTCTATGTGTGATTCTGTCCCTACATGTACTCTCCAATCATATCCTGCTCTCTTGAGTTCTCACTATTTGCTGGCTGGAAGCCAAAGCAATTTAGGTACTGTCCCCTGTCCTTCTTGGTGTGAGCACTGCTCAGGGTTCATATGAGACCCTCGTGAACTCTGACACACCAGGAGTTGGTCCATAGTTCTCCTTGAATTATTATGATCATTCTTCTCTAGTGTGAGCACTGCCTAGGGTTCTTGAAGCCTTTGGAAAATCTGACACACTAGAGATTTGGGCTTGGTATGCTTATCCTTGAGATAGAGGTGAATCATTCACCGCTGGTCACTGTGTATCAATGAACATGGGCTTTTTGGAGTTATTGTGAGATGAAGGCCTGGCCTGTCCAGGTGTATTTGGTCCTGCTGCAGGCTTCCTTTAGTTTATATACTTTGTAATTCATTCATTCGATTCTGGTTTGTACTAATTATTTGTAATAACAATTAGGGCAATAATAAATTGAAAAAATGGGCTTATTTTTTATATTTTGCATGAAATGGGTAGATAACATGCCTATAGGTGTTTACTTTATGCTATTGTATGTTAGATAACCTGCCTGTAGACTTTACTTTATTCAAAAACATTCCACTATTTTATGTTAGAAAACTTGCCTAGATGTTTACTTTGTTTGCTATTGCGTGTTAGATAACCTGCCTATAGGGGTTTATTTTGGCTCAAATATGCTCTGTAGATAACCTGGCTATAGGGATTTGCTTTGGCTCAAATAAGTTATGTGAATATCCTGCCTACTTTGTTTTACATGATTAGACACAATGCCTATAGGAAATAAAATAATTAAAGTTCAACTTACATTATATCATATTCAAATCTGCCTCTTTAGAAATCATTCCTGTAGGTTTAATCGATTGTCACACTTGCTCAATTAGTATGCGTGTCTATAAGAACTACTAGAAGTTTCAATCATCAAAGATAGAACTCATGTCTATAGGGTAATTATCATCTGTGCTAAATAATAAAATTGGAACTTCATTTAGTGTCTTGCTAAATGTCACTATAAAGCATGCATATAGGAACAATTGAGTAATTCTGAATATCCTTCGTTGTTATCACTGTCAACTGCTGAATAAACCGCCTAGATAACATGTCTATAGATTTAACCGCTTGTACTTATAATCAGTAGGCAATTACGCAGCCACTTAGGAATCGCTTTACATAACTGTCAGAATGATTAATATCCAGAATCACATAGAGAGCATGTCTATAGGACCTAATAACCTTAACTGTTGAAACTGTCAATACGCCTAATCTATTGGCGTGCATTTGCTGCCTAATGTGTGGAGGCTAATTTGAGCCCCTATTTTCTTTTATATGAAAGTCCAACAGGTCCAAATGCCTCCGGGACCATAGGTAAGGGACGAATTGTGCACGCATAGGGTACGATTTAGAATTGATTAGAGCGCTTTTAGGTAAATAACTTAAAGATAGTAATCAGGTAGCTGGAGATGATAGTATGTGCCCGCCGAATAATATGAGTAACACCCCCGTCCTGGGGAGGTTACAAAGTATTATTATGTTGCACGGGGTGATCCTTTAGGCTAAAAAACTTATGACCCCTATTCCTACTAAAGTAATTCCCTCTTTTCTTTGTTAGAATAATTCAAATGATTTAGTTCGGCCGGGACCCACCGTTGTGGACCTCGAGGAGTGCCTAACACCTTCTCCTCGAGGTAATTTGATCCCTTACCCGATCTTTGGTGACGCAAATAGTAAATTTGAGTCATTTGCAATAGGTGCCCTAACGCACCTTAATCCATTAGGCGGCGACTCTCTTTTAATAATCATTCCTTTGGGAAGAGTTGTCAATGTCGAAACCCCGTTTTGGCGAGAAAAAGGGGCGCGTCAGCATGGCGACTCTGCTGGGGATATCTTTAGGCTCTTACCATAACGAGCTTGGTTTGTGTGAATTAGTCTCCTCGATAAGCGTGCCTTTGTTGTTTTATGCTTAAATGCACCATTTATTTGCTACATGCACATCCCCTTCCCTATTCTCCTTTTATATGCAATTCTTCCTTTAATCTTGTTATAATATACAAATCCTATTAGTTGGCTTTAATCTTTATGCCTTTCCCAAATCCCTACCCCTTTTATCGCTTTATTATAATTTTTTCCATTATAAGAACTAACTCCTTTCTTGTTTTACTTTCTTTCTTGTCTTTACAATTATTAAATACCGCATTTATCGCTTTCATCATGTAAAATACTTGATAAGATGTTATTTCTCTTATTGCATAATTACATGCTCTGCATCATATTCTACTCGTGTTTATAATACCATAGCGACACTTGATGAGTGTCTGCGCTCTTCATATATTACCCTTTTAAATTTGGAAAGGCTTATTTGCGGTAAAACTAGTCTATCAACGGTACAATCGACGGTTCTGTGCCTTTCTCTCTCAAGTTGCTCGCTTGAGGGTACCGGTCTAGACTTCTATAGAAAAATCTTATTCTGATGATAATTGTACATGCATCATGTTCAAACCTAGCACGGGTTAGTATGTTGTCCGCATAATACTCTAAGGAAAGCCTTGTCCAAATCCCATCCGGGTTTCTATAATCTCAGCGGGCACGATCATGATATGTGCATTATTTGGAGAAACACGTGCCGATATGCTAATCATTAATGTTTAAGTAGTCAAACCTGGAGGGGAAAGGGGATAACTTTGTTTATTTTGCAGAAAAATGAGGCAAAGAAGTCCCCCAAGTTCGGCATGGTCCGAAGTATACCACCTTTATTGCTAGATTGGTGGGAAAATCTTTCGCCAAGCGATAAAAATCACGTGAAGAGGGTTCTCAGAAATTTACCCTCCTTGCTAGACATTCAGCCAAACAATGTACTGATCGAGGCATGACTCCCCTTCTTGAGGAAATAGGAGGTTTCGCTGGGCTAACTTGGGATAGCCTTGGTCTGTTGGTACCAGAAAATCGCATTTCTAGGGCGTTTCTGAAAATGATGGGTCTTAGAAATAATGACGAGTTGGTCTGCCTGAAGAAGTCCTACATACCTTTCGACTTCCTTTCGAGTGTTATGGGCACAACACATCCTACCGTATTCTTCATGAAGAGTTTGCCATCACTTCCCTGGGTTGGACTCATCATCGGGTTTTTATGTTCATCGTTTATTTTCTAGGTATAATAGTATTTCCAATCCAAGGAGACAGGATTCACACTCGGTTGGCTATGAGAACCAAGACTTTAATGGAAGGGATTGAGGGACAGACTTACACTATTGTCCCAATGATCGTAACAGAGATATACCGAGCCATGAACCGTTGCAAGAAGGGGTTCTAACATTTTGAGGGTTGCAATTTGTTGTTGCAGATATGGCTGTTGGAGCATCTTCAAAGAGGGTAGTACCATCAGGAATTTCTACAAAGACCATGGAATGACCACATAGCTTTTCACCATCCGAAACGAATGACTTTTATCCCAGACATGATTGCACAACCGGAAAATACTATATATTGGGTACACTTTTTCAGCAATCTGACTGATGACAAGGTCCATTGGATGTTCGAGTGGTTCCCTACTAGCGAGTTCATCATCAGGTCCAGGGATGTTCCTCATTTGGTGTTGATTGGGTTGAGAGGCATATATCCTTATGTTCCTATCAGAGTCATCAGACAGACTGGGAGAAAACAAGTCATACCGCGAGTCTCCAAGATGAGTCATTACAAAGAAAATTTTCAAGGTAATGCCATTCCATACAAGTGTGAGGCCCAACACATGTGGCATCTGAAGATTATCTTGGAGAAGGACACCATCGAGCCAGATCGGTACCACGTCGGTCATGCATATTTCTACCTATCATGGTTGGATGATGACATGGCGGGAGAAGTCGAGTCAGGAGTCGATCGAGGAAACAAGGTCATAGATGAAGTTGCTGAAGTACATGTGAAATACAAGAGGTTGCGCAAAATAATCCTTGAGTCCGAGGCCAGGCGTCTGGAACAACACAAGGTAGACATGGAATCAATCAATGAATGGAGGGAAATTTCTACAAAGTCAACGGAAAGGTTGGAATATTTAGAGTAGGGTTTGAGGAACTTCAAGTGAAGATCAGGAAAAGGATCGTGGATTATCAGAATGCAGAAGGCAACGAAGGAGGACACCTAGCAAGGGCATATCTGCTGTTGGACATGCGCGACCTGGGGAATCTGATCGATGGGACTAAGAAGGCCAAGCTTGGAGAGGGTCCCCCCGGGACCAAGTAGATTAGAATCATTGCTTGCGTTCTTTTCTAGAGTCGTTTTAGAATTTGATTGTAAAAGGAAAATGCCACTAGTAACTCTTTTTGATTATTGTCGTTTTAGAGGTTTGACTTATTTATTACATTAATGAAATGAGGAAATTATCGGCATTAAGTTTCTCCAAATCTACGTATCGCTAGGCCTACCTCAGGCACAATGAGGTCCCCAAAATTAGGACGCAAAATTATGATGCATACTGCCAAATACCCTTTCCAAAAATCCCTATTGACTTGTTTATCTTTTTGCTTTTTCTTTGTTTTGATTATCCCCATCTCATAAGGTTGGTTCATGCATACTGGCATCATCAGCATATCATACCAGATCTAGAGGTCCTCCACCTCCTCTTACTCCAAGTGATCCGAAAAATAAGGGAAAGGCTAAGATGCATGACATGAGTGGTATTAGGAAAGATAACATTGCGCATGAGGAAAATGTTGAAACTTTAGACAGTCGGAGTACTTCGGCACAGAACAATTTGGTTCTTGTATTGACCCTACTGGTTGTTTTGATATCTAGTGTGTCGTTCAGCGGTTTGAAGTCGTGAGCAGCTTCATTTCAAGTATTATGACCCGTGGGCGTGGTCGGAATTGAATTCCAGGAAGTTTAGAATTGATTTGGAAAGGAAAATTTTATTTCAGAAGCCTTAAATTGGTGAAATCAACTAAGACTGGAATTTTGAGTAAACGACCTCCGAATCAGGATTTGAAGGTTCCAACAGGTCGTATGAAGATTTCAGACTTGGGTGTATGTTCGGCTCAGGGTTTGGCTAACCCGAGAGCATTTTGGCGTATATTGTGGAAGTTAGCATCTTAGAAGGATTTCATGAATTTGGGCTTGAAGTGCATATCAGTGAGGTTGATGTCCGTTTGGTATTCCGAGTCTGGGAATAGCTCTGTATGCTGATTCTAGAATTGGGAGCGCGATCGGAAGTGAATTTGGATGTCCATAGGTCATTTTGGGGTCATTTGGCTAAAGATAGAAATTTGAAGGTTTTTGAGAAATCCGACCGGAAGTGGAAGTTTTGATATCGAGGTTGGAATGCGATTCCGGTAGTTGGATCAGGCCCGAAATGTTGAATATGACTTGTGTGCAAAATTTGAGGTCAATCGAGTGTGATTTGATAGGTTTCGACGTCAGATGTAGAAGTTTGAAATTCTAAGTTCTTAAAGAATTGGATTTGAGTGTGATTCGTGATTTCGGCGTTGTTTGATGTGATTTGAGGGCTCGATCAAGTCCGTGTAATGTTTTGGGGCAGGTTGGTATAATTGGACGGGGTCCCGGGGGCCTCGTGTGGATTCCGGGTGGTTGTCGGATCAAGAATTTAAGTTTGAAGAAGTGAAGATTGCTGTCATCTGGTGTGATCCGCACCTGCGAGGATTTGACCGCAGGTGCGGAGCCGCATGTGCGAGATTGGCTCTGGAGCTGAGGGACCGCAGGTGCGGGAGTTTGGTCGCACCTGAGGAATCGCAGGTGCGAAGAGGGATCGCAGGAGTGGGAGTTGCTGGGCTGAGTCAGAGCCGCACCTGCGATGGAATTTTTGCAGGTGCGGCTATTTCACCGCAGGTGCGAAAATGGCGGGAGGCAGTGGGGTGTTTTAAGAACGGATTTTTGGCCATTTCTCTCATTTTGGTGTGGCGACTTTTGGAGCTTCAAGAGGGGGATTTTCAACAAGCATCACTAGGTAAGTGAATTCTTCCCATTCCTAAGTTAAATATGTGATCTTGCATGGATTTGAACATAAAAATTGGTAGGAATTTGGGAAAAATTGAAGAAACCTATGAAATGGAAAATTTGGATTTTTAGCCATGAATTGAGCATGAATATTTGAGTTAGTAAGGCTATGGGTAGAATGTATCTTCGAGAATTTCAGATTCCCGGGCACGTGGGACCGAGGGTATTTTGGTAATTTCTTCGAGCGGGGTTGGGAAAGTATATAATCTGAATTTATTGTGAGTACTAGGATGTATTTTCATTGCTTTGTCGTTATGTGGTAGTTTCAGAGCGTTATGCGTCCGTTGGAGTCATCGGAAGGGCTTGGAAGCCGGTGTTGGAATTTCGGAGCGAGGTAAGTCTCCTTTCTAACTTTGAGAGGGGGAATCATCCCTCTAGGTGGATTAATTCAGTACATGCTATTATCTTCGGGGGTTACGTACGCACGAGGTGACGGGAGTCCGCACGTAGCTACTATTATGCCATGTCCGGGTAGCCCAGGACCCACTAGCATGCTTCATGTGTGTACCTGTAACCCTGCCTGTAATATTAAACTGCTGATATGACCAAAACGTAATTGAATGTCTAAAACAAAGCTAGAGTTCATATTGTTAACCTTCTAGAAAGAGAACTTATCTCTATGGATATTTGTGTACTTGGACTAGGTTGTATCGTGGAATATCATTAAACTTGACAAATGAGTTTCAAAAACAAAGATTTCAAAACCTATATTTCATGATTCTTTTAAATAATGATTTTACCACTTTCCTGAGGAAAATGTTTTCTTGATAAAATACGGATATGTGTAACTTTGGGTGCCTGAGTCGCTTGAGTGATTCGCGAGCAGGAAGACCCTGTAATTGTGTGTGTATTCATATGAGCACCTGAGTCGCATGTATGATTCGCCAGCAGGCTAGCCGTATTATGTTAACCGCGTCGCATGATCGATTCGCGAGCGGGACAGATAGATGCATCTATGGTTCGAGCCAATCGACCCTTCGACAATGCATATTTTATTATTGTTGTCCGCGCCATTCGACCCTCGGCATTGCCTGCGCATGATATTTGCTGTGTAGTTGCTATGATATTTGCCTGATTACTGGCCTGAAATATTAAACTGTCGATTGAAATGACAAAGATTTAAAGTTATTAAAAAGACTTTTAAAAGAAGTTGTTCCTTCCCGTAGATTTATTATTATTTGATTAAATCACCATGCTGATAAATTGTTAATATGACGAAGATATAAAGTGTTAACATGAACGGAGTTGAAAGATATTTAAATCTTGTTTTATAAATTTCCTATGATAAAACCATGCTTAGTGTCACTCTTTAATATTTTAAATGGACCTTTAGTAAGTGTCTAATTTGACCTCTTGTCACTACCTCTCTGAGGTTAGGCGAGCGACTTACTGAGTACACATTATTTTTGTACTCATGCTACACTTGCTCTGCATTTTATTGCACAGGTACTTTCATAGAAATGTGGAGGATTCGGAGACTTAGGCGAGCTGCATCATCCGGAGGCGATCCGCAGCTGACAGAGTCTCCTTCGTACTGTATCTATTTCATATAAATTTCCTTGTCCAATTGTATTTCGGACATGCTTGTAATGATTGTTGAATTCTTAGAAATTTATCATGTACTTGTGACACCGAGTTCTGGGATATGTATTGGGATATAATTGCTTAAGTGAAATCTTTAAATCGCTGTATTTAATTAACAGACTTTTATTTGATTATCATGTAATAAAGTGAACGGAAATGTTTTTCATAAATGTTAAAACCAGAAAGTTATTTCAATTAATTAATGTTTTGGCTTGCCCGACCTTGATGTCCGGCGCCATCACGACCTTAGGGATTTTGGGTCGTGACATTTCTACGGCTGAAGCAAAAAATACTGGAATTGCAAGGGAAACTTGAGCAGGTCCGCAACTTGGAAAAACTTTCCCTCACTTTAAACGTCCCAGACATCAACCAATAAAAATCCCAGAACCCAGCACCTCCTCAAAACACACCAAACCAATATCCACAAAATCCTCTCGTATCTCATCAATACACTGCACCTCATTAAAATCCTAACCCTCCACCAGTACCAACTCCTTCTCAACACAAACACCTTCCAACTTAGTATCCGCAAATTACTACCTACCATACTCCCCAAAATACCCCACAACCTACTCCTGATCCACAGAACTCAACTAATGATCACCACTACACTCACACCCCCGGTATCCATCAAAACAACCCCATATATGTAGAAACCTTACCTCACCCCACTCAACAAACCCCATACACACCAGAATCTGTCAAGAAGGACCTGCTCATCAAGAATATGGCAGAGGAACTTAAGAAGCTCACAAGCCGAGTCCAGGGTGTCGAAGGAGGAAAAGGCATTGAAGGTTTGAATTATGAAGATATGTGTATTCAGCCAGATGTTGAACTTCCAAAGGGATACAAACCTCCTAAGTTCGAGATATGTGATGGAATAGGTGACCCAAAGGTGCTTCTAAGTGTGAACAACTATTTTTTGACCACACCCAAATTCTATACTATTTTTTGCTATAAATATT
>ML313755.1:0-34983 GCA_005239505.1 Nicotiana paniculata
AAATCCTATATTACTTGTCGACCACGTACACTTGCGTGTGCATTGGGAATTCAACCAACAATTATATACGCATATAAAGGATATGTGTGTTTTATGTACGTTATACTTCAAAACTCGTCAGGGGTAAGTGATTTCATACCCCGACAATATTTGAAGTAGGGGCATTTGTAGGCATATAAATTTTATTAAAATTAAATCCATGAAATAATTTGAATTATATTTTAAATTCAAGATATATTGGTCCAAATAAATATATGGGATAATATAATTGAATTAATTGTATAAGTCCAATATAAATGGATTAAATAAATAAGTCTTAATCCATTGGGCTAGCCCATTTAATTGGGCTAAAGTGATGAACCCACTTCGTTAAGCCCAAGATGCTATCTTCCTAGAGGCCCAATGGCACGTGTCGAATGACGTGGCATGCCATATCAAATGGAAGAGCCAATAAGACCATGCCACGTGTCAAAATGACAGGGCATGCTAAGTCACATTAAAAGGCTATTGAGACCGCGCCACGTGTGCAAGTGACATGTTCTGGCCAATCAAATGCGGCCATGTCACACTTTAATTTGATTGGTCGGAAAGAAATTGTTCTTATCACAACTCTTTCCTCCCACAACTATAAATAGAGGTCTTCATAACTCAGAAAAGGCACCAGAAGTTATAACAAGAAGCAAGAGGGAGCTCGTGGATCAAACGCTGCGGATTTCTCTAAAAGCTACAAGCATTCAAGTGTTATAAAGATTAAAATATCAAGATGAAGATTCAAGAACAAGCTGTAAGCCCTTGGATTAAAAGTACGTCAAGATCAAAATCAAGTTTCAAGCACTTGGATTAAAATAAAAATAGAATTCAAGATTAAGCTCGGAGGTTTTTTATTTACCGTTGAAAAGAAGAATAAGAGGATTCATAGCTATCATAACATTCAAATATTTAAAATAAAATACTATGATTGTTACGATATTTTTCGGTCTTGATTTTATTTTCTCGACGTAATTTATTGTCTACAAATTCTGGAGCGACATGAATCCTCTTAGTATTTGATTTCAAGTTTCATGAAGAATAATAAATAAATTACTATTGTCTACAAATTCTCGATTTCAATCATAACACTACTTTCATATTCTGGCACGCCCAGTGCCAATGTCCATCACCTTGCAGTCAGAATAATCGAGACTGAAAAGTATTGCAATAATCATAGTATTTGATTTCAAGTATTTGAGTGTTACAATCTCTATGAATCCTCTGATTCTTCTTTTCATTAGTAAATAAATTCAAGGGCCTTTGAGCTTGATCTTGAATATGTAGTTGTCGCCACGAACGATGATCTTGAGCTTGTTGCTTGAACTTGACCTTGATTTGTTCTTCGTTCTTGACCTAGAACTTGATTTCTTGAACTTGAACTTGATTGCTTGAAGCTTGAAACTTGTAGAGAAATTTGCGGCGTTTAATCTACGAGCTCCCTCTTGCTTCTTGTTATAACTTCTGGTATATTTTCTGGGTTATGAAGACCCCTATTTATAGTTGTGGGAAGGAAGAGTTATGATAAGAACAAACTCTTTCCGACCAATCATATTGAAGAGTGACAAGGCCGCATTTGATTGGCCAAAACATGTCACTTGCACACGTGGCGCGATTTCATTGGCCTTTTAATTTGACTTGGCATGTCTTGTCATTTTGACACGCGGCACGATCCTATTGGCTCTTCAGTTTGACTTGGCGTGCCACATCATTTGACACGTGGCACCAAACTGGGCCTTTAAGAAGATGGCATATTGGGCTTAATGAAGTGGGCTCATCATTTGTAGCCCAACTAAATGGGCTAGCCCAATAGATTAAAGTTTATTTATTTAATCCATATATATTGGGCTTATAATAATCAAATTATATTAGCCCAATAAATTTATTTGAACTAATATATCTTGAATTTTAAAATATAGTCCCAATTATTTTACGAATTTAATTCCAATAAAATTTATATGCCTATAAATGCCCCTACTTCAAGACTCGTCAAGGTGTTTACAATATTAAAGACTAGGCTTGAAGTATTTAGGTAACACATATCTTTATTTTACTTTACCCATTTTTTGCAAACATCTCGTTGGTCTTCACGTCAAAAGATGCTTCAGGATAATAATGGTAAACAATAAAAAATACAACTTTGAGATTCTAATTGAAAATTTACGTGAGAAGACTCAAAATATAACTTCCTGTCTTTCTAATTTGAGTGGACTTTTGAGACTTTGAATCCACGGTTTTGTACGTTTCCCAATTGATTTAGAAGACTTCTCGCCGCCTTAGCTTTTCTCATTCCAACTGAACTAGGATAACAAATTCATGTTGGACTCTAACTATTGATCCTCCCACATCGAACCCATATGTTTGACAATGCCTTTTGAAAACTCTATAAATATAGTATATTTTTAATTCTATTAGCATCACTTTTAGCGTTTGCAAACTACTTTGAGCCTACTTTTGACGATTTGGGAGCATTGACGCGAAGGTAATTTCTTTTTTTTTTTTCTTGTGCTTTCTTCTTTGTTTTACTCCGTTGTCTCTTTTTTATTCTTAGAAGTAACTTCGTCCACTACGAAGTCCTTTATAAAGTCGAGACGAATACTTTTAAAATTTGCGGGGAAGACTCATAAAAGTTTGGCGAAGATCCTTAAAAGCTCGTGGTCAAGACCTTTAAAAGTTCGTGGTGAAGGCCTTTAAAAGTTCGTGACGAATACCTTTAAAATTTACGGGGAAGACCAATAAAAGTTTGCGCGAAGATCCTTAAAAGCTCGCGGTGAAGAATTTTAAAATTCGTGGCGAATACCTTTAAAATTTTCCGGAAAGACCCATAAAAGTTTGCGTGAAGATCCTTAAAAGCTCGCGGTGAAGACCTTTAAAAGTTCACGGTGAAGACTTTTAAAAATTTGTGGCGAAGACCCTTAAAAGTTCGCGTAAAGATCCTTAAAATCTCGCGGTGAAGACCTTTAATAGTTCGCGGTGAAGACTTTTAAAAATTTGTGGCGAAGACCTTTAAAAGTTCGCGTAAAGATCCTTAAAAGCTCGAGGTCAAGATCTCTAAAAGTTCACGGTGAAGACCTTTAAAAGTTCATGGTGAAATTTTTTAAAATTCGTGGCGAAGATCCATAAAAGTTCGTGGTGGAAATCTTTAAAAGTCAGCAGAGGGCACTCTTTAAAGTTCGCCACGAGCACCTCCAAAAGTTCAAGACAAGCACCTTTAAAAATTCGAAACATACGCCTTTTAAAAGTTCTGAACGAAAACCTTAAAAATCCGAATGCCTTTAAACTTTGAGACGAACACCTTTAAAAGTTCGTGATGAAAACCTTTAAAAAGTCCGACACATACATCCTTTTTTTATTTTATTTTTTTATTTTTACGTCTGAGGTGATTTTTTTTTTTACTTATCCATACTCTCTTTCAAGATCGTGATTGCTACTCTTCTCTTTTGACTTAGGTACTAACGAAGTTTTGTTTAATTTTTTTTATGCAAATTGAACATGGTTTACTTCAGAGACTCAGCATCCTCTTCCTCCACGTCCAATTACCTTGTAATTTCAGAGCACAAGGATAGTAAAACAGAGACCAGATTACTAGTTGATACACCACTGACCGACTTATATGCAACTTTGTGGCCATTCTTGCAAAATCCATTTCGTTTGGTAGATTGGACCTTTGAAAACACAAAACATTAATTCAAGACATGGACTCTTCGTTCCCATAATCACAAAGTTAAAAATGTGGCAAGTTCCCTCCCATGCTTAGGACGACGAATCCTCAAAGGAGAAGTATACTGGATTGATTCCTTAACTTTTGCTGGCGAATTTCATTATATCACCGGCTATTGGGAGTGGGACGAAGATATTCTTAGTAGTAAAAATCGATCATTAAGGGACTCCAATATTTACGATGTTATCTATGCCTTATTATTTACTTATGATCATTCTACAAGTATCATGCAAGCCTTTTGTGAGGCTTGGTGTCCTCTTACAAACACATTGCTTACCTTAGTTGGAGAGTTATCCATAACCCTTTGGGATTTGTCACTATTGGGGGTCTGCCTTTAATGGGGTCTCCTTATGAGGAAGTTATTTCAAATACTCGAGAACTTACGGGTGCTTACGACAAGGATAAAATATTCCTTCCACAAGCATGTCAATAATTGTTTGATGCATATCACCAACTTCGAGAGGGAAACGCTAAAAATCATAACGTCCCTGTAAGAAGATGGATCGAGTTTTAAAGAAAAAAGGTTTTAAAGTATGAACAACCTCCAGCGAGAAAAGAAAAGAAGTCGGCTCGTCCCAAATCAACACACTACCCTACTGGAGCCATAGGTAAAATGGTCAATTGGTCGGAAGTTGAAGATGCACTATTTGTTAAACTTGGCGTTGGAAGTGACAAGAGAGACGAAGTATACTTGGCTACTTTTTTATCATGCTGGTTATGTGTCTTTGTGCTCCCTACAAAAGAAGGTGACTTTATTCAACCCGAGACTTTCAAGATTGCAGGCCTTCTAGCGTGTGGGAAAAGAATTAACTTCACTGTTCCAGTTTTAGCTAGAATTTACAGGGGATTAAACACAATTTCAAAGGGTTCACCACTCGATTCTTCTAGGATTTACTTCCCAATTCATTATGTGTATGGTTGGTTGGTCTGCTACTTCAAGACTCATTTTTCTCTAACAAATAGGCCGGCTACTCCTCTGATGGCCATATACTCAGGTGAGGGAACCGCGAGAAAACGTATTCATGAAGGAGAAAGTGCCGTATGGACTTTCACAATGCCCAGTAATTCTCAACCGTGTTATTATCATGATGATTGCAACGAGAAAGAGTCCGAGTCAAATTATTTTATAAGTATTCGCTCGAATTACCTTCCTTTGAGAAATGGATCGGCATTCATCGTGGAGCCTTATATCCCTCATCGCTTCAGTCGTCAATTCGATTTTTATCAAGACATCCCCGGTTACTTTGATCAAGATTTTCGTGAGTGCTCTATAGACAAAGGATTGAAACTTTTAAGAATTTGTATTTTGTCTAAAAGTAGGTCAAATGCCACATTCTCCCCTATTATGCCCAAAATGAAGAAACAAGTCTCGTCCGATTATAAGTCTTGGTGGGAGAGAGTTTATGGACGCTTCCTCGAAAACCATTTGCAATCTTTGGTGAATACCGCTGGGCCAGTTACTGCTACGCCTTCAGAGATCACGCCTCAAGAGCATAACAGGGAGGGCAAGCCTCTTACTTTAAAATCCAAAGTGGTTGTACCATGCGACGTCAAGGGACCTCCATATAAAGAATTTCAAAAGAAGGGCCCTGTTCAGGCTCATGAAGCCAACGAGGGTTCCTTTCCATTAGGTACCATTGTTCCTATCTCCAACAAACGTCCGTCCCAAAACGAGAGTGATAGTAGTCATGGAGATAAAAATTTCAAGCGGGTGAAGCCATATTCAACAAACAAGGAGATGCTAATTTGGGTGTAGTCGAGATTACTGACTGCATCGGTAGTGCTTCAAGGACTTTGACGGCCATCAAAGAGGTAATGATTGAAAATTTCATATTATTTTACAATATCCAAGTAATTTAACTAACCGTATATCCTTTTCTATGCAGGCAAATGGTGTTCACATTTCAATGGCGTCCCACTAAAGTAATCCCCAAGGTAGTAGCGAATCCGTGGCGGAGCCAGGCTCGAGGAGATCACTTCCAATACCTAAGTCAGACCTAAATGCATAAGAAATAGTTAGTAAAATTTTCTCGGAACGCCATAAAAATCAATATGCCTTTCGGATAACCATTATCAAATATGTATTTTCTGGGACCCATGAACAGAATATAATAATAACTCATATGGGAAATCAAGAATATAGACACTCATAGTATTTCTATGAATAGAGTAATTTAAGGAAACTGTACGTTTGCTCGTTTCTTCTGTATAATTTGGATCATGCCAAAAAGAAAGAAGGGATGGTCTTAACATACCTGGATTAGGGAAAAATGAGCTTGTAACAAAACTTGGACTAAGAAACATTCACGAATGCATACTCAGTAATCAACATCATATTCACAGTCTAATCAGCAGAGAGCAAGGACTGAAACATAAAGAGAATTCCTTCCCCATCAATAATGCTAATGGTTAAGAAACAGTTAGGTAGATATCATTCAAGCCCTCTTAACAATCTTACTAGACACTTTTTTGCTAAGCTCGAACCAATTACCTACATGTAAATAATATTAAATATTTGAAGATAGTTAAGAATTAGATCTTAATGTGAATCAACACTATCGGATAAAGAATGTCCAACTATTAGGAATGAGGTGTCCTTTATTTAATAACTTGGTTGCCACCTAATTAAGAGGACTAAGGAGTCATTGTTTGTAAAGTGGCATTGCTGCCACATTTTTTTTGGGGTTGATCTTATTTTATAATTTATTAATTAATTAGGTAATGTCCCGTTATCCGATAATTAATCAATTACTCGCATAATTAAGAATTATCTTAAATTACTTAAAATTCCACTCATTTTTAATATACTTTATACATCATACTATCGTGGTCATATGGTACCTTGTATGGTACTAGTCCATAATTATCGGGTATTATTGCTCGACCTGTATTTTATCCCAAATCGGCCACCTTCAACGAAACTCGTTTTCTTTAATTCGTGCACCATTTATCCTTCATGAAACTTACTTATCACTTGTTATAAATAGCATAAATACGTTAACCTCAAGATAATCTCATCCCCGAGTCTATGTCGATTAACTGAAGACAAAACTTTAACGTACGAAAATGCGAGATGTAACATCCTTCCCCCCTTAGAAACATTCGTCCTCGTATGTTTAATTCTCCAGGATTTATATAACCTTGGCAGGGTCGCCTTTGTAACAATACTACTACCAACTCTTCCTGTAGAAACTCAACAATTCAACGTCACATAGGACCAAATCATCAATAACATTCAATGACAATAACTAACACAAGAATCCATACACGTACCTTAAGGTTGTGACGTCTCAGTCGGACCCTTCTCTGGAGGAGGAAATAAGTAGGGATATCTAGACTTCATGTCTTCCTCGGCCTCCCAAGTCTTTTCTTCCACATTGTTGTTTCTCCAAAGTACTTTCACGAAGGCTACCTCCTTATTCCGTAGCTTGCATATTTGTCGGTCTAGGATGGCAACCGAAATTTTCTCGTATGTCAATTCCTCTGTAATTTGTACATCATCCGTTGGTACCACTCAGGTAGGATCGCCAATGTACTTCCGTAACATAGATACGTGAAAAATCGGATGGACATACTCTAATTCCGAGGGCAATTCTAACTCATAAGCTACTTGGCCCACTCTCCGAATGATCCTATAAGGACTACTATATCGTGGGCTAAGTTTGCCTTTCTTGCCAAACCTCATCACACCCTTCATAGGTGACTCATTTAAGAATACCCAGTCATTAACCCCGAACTCTAAATCTCGTCGCCGCACGTCAGAATATGAATTCTGACGACTCTGAGATGTCAACAGTCGATCCCGGATAAGCTTTACTTTTTCTATGGCTTGCTGAACCAGGTTTGGCCCATGTAACACAGATTCTCCAACATCAAACCACCCTATAGGCAACCTACACTTCCGTCCGTAGAGAGCTTCGTATGGAGCCATCTGAATACTGGAATGGTAGCTATTATATATGCGAATTCAATAAGCGGCAGATGATCATCCCAGCTACCTTTGAAGTCTATCACACAAGCTTGTAACATATATTCCAGTGTCTGAATAGTACGCTCAGCCTGTCCGTTTTTCTGGAGATGAAATGTTGTACTAAGACTTACTTGAGTCCCCAATCCTTTTTGGAAAGACCTCCAGAAGTTATCTGTAAATTGATCTCCTCTATCCGAGATAATAGATACAGGGACACTATGGAGTCATACTATCTCCTTAATATAAATCCTGGCATACTCCTCTGAGAAATATGTAGTTCTAACGGGCAGAAAATGGGATGACTTTGTAAGCCTATCAACAATCACCCATATCGAATCGAACTTACGCTGGATACGAGGTAAGCCTACGATGAAATCCATATTTATTACTTCCCATTTCCAAGTCGGAATCTCCATAGCTTGCAATAATCCACCGGGTTTCTGATGCTCAATCTTAACTTGTTGACAGTTAGGACACTGAGCAACAAACTCCACTATATCCTTTTTCATTCCGTCCCACCAATATACTTCCCTGATATCATGATACATCTTTTTCGCTCCTGGATGGACATAATAACGAGAATAATGAGTTTCTCCCATAACCTGCCGACGCAGTCCTGAAACATTAGGGACGCATAATCGTCCTCGATATCTGAGGACCCCATCTTCTGCAATTTCAAACAGTGTCTTCTCCTTCTGAGGGGTGGTATCCCTATAATGAACTAACATAGGATCCTCGTACTGGCTTTCCTTCACTTCAGTTACTAAAGAGGATGTTGCCATATCCTGAATAGTAATTCCAATATCACCTGAGTCCAGTAACCGAACTACAAGACTAGCTAGATGATGAATCTCATGGGATATTCCCCTTCTTTTCCGATTGTAAATATGACAGGCTACCCATCGATCTATAGCTGAGGGCGTTGGCTACCACGTTCACCTTCCCCGGATGGTATAAAATATCAACATCATAGTCTTTAAGTAGCTCCAACCATCTTCTTTGACGTAAATTCAATTCCTTTTGCCTGAATATATACTGGAGGCTCTTATGATCTGTATAGATATCAACATGAACACCATACAAGTAGTGCCTCCACATCTTTAGTTCATGAATCACTGCGGCTAATTCTAAATCTTGGGTCGGGTAGTTATTCTCGTGCTTTCTTAGTTGTCTAGAAGCATAAGCTACGACCTTACCATGCTACATCAACACACTACCCAATCCAACGCCTAAAGCGTCACAATAGACAACATATCGATCGGCCCTTTCTGAGAGCATTAGAACCGATGCTGAAGTTAATCTGTCCTTTAATGCCTGGAAACTCCGTTCAAAAGCATCAGTCCATTGAAACTTTTCTCTCTTCTGAGTCAACTTTGTCAAAGGTACTTAAAGGGAAGAAAATCCCTCTACAAATCTTCTGTAATAGCCTGCCAAACCGAGAAAGCTACGAACCTCCGACGGTGTTGTGGGTCTAGGCCAAGTCTTTACCGCCTCAATCTTTTGTGTATCCACCCGGATGCCTTCACCCGAAATGATATGCCCAAGGAAAGCTACATATTTCAACCAGAATTCACATTTAGAGAATTTTGCATACAGCTTCCCTTTTTGTAGAACTCTGAGCACCGTACGCAGATGGTCTGCATGCTCAGCCTATGAACGAGAATATACCAATATATCATCGATAAATACAATTACGAACAGATCTAAAAAGGTACTGAACACATGGTTCATAAAATCCATGAATACTGCTGGGGCATTGGTCAAACCGAACGACATAACACGAAACTCAAAGTGCCCGTATCTGGTCCTGAATGCTGTCTTCGGAATATATTCCTCCTTAACCCTTACCTGATGGTACCCGGACCTCAAGTCCATCTTTGAAAAACACTTGGCACCCCAAACCTGATCAAATAAATAATCAATCCTTGGGAGCGGGTACTTATTCTTGATTGTCACCTTATTCAACTGTCTATAATCAATATACATCCCTAAGGAACCATCTTTATTTCTTACAGATAACAAAGGTGCTCCCCATGGTGATGTCCTAGGTTTGATAAAGCCTTTCTCAAGCAAATCTTTTAGTTGTTCCTTCAACTCTTTCAGCTCTGTGGGGGACATTCTATAGGGAGGAATAGATATTGGATGAGTATTTGGTAGTAGGTCAATAGCAAACTCAATTTCTCGCTCTGGCGAAAGACCCGAAAGTTCATAAGGAAAAACATCGGGAAACTCATTAACCACAGGGATGAACTAAATGGTTGGTGACTCTACTTCCATATCCTGAACCCGAACCAAGTGATAAATACAACCCTTTCTAATCATATTCCTTGCCTTGAGATAGGAAATAAATCTACCTCTCGGTGACGCCGTATTACCTTTCCACTCCAAAACAGGCTCCCCTAGAAATTGAAATCGGACTATCTTTGATCTACAATCAACATGGGCATGACAAGAAGCCAACCAATCCATACCCATGATAACATCAAATTCTACCATATTTAACTCGATTAGGTCCGTTACGGTAGATTGACCATGAACTACTATTATACAATCTCTATATACTTGCTTAGCTATCACTAAGTCTCCAACAGGTGTAGACACCTCAAAAGGTTGAACCAATTCAGGTTTTGTTCCAAACTTACTAGCGACCAATGGAGTAACATATGATAAGGTGGAACCTGGGTCAATAAGTGCATACATATTATATGAGAAGACTGATAATATAACTGTAACAACATTAGGTGATGACTCCTGATCCTGTCGTCCTGCCAATGCATAAATGTGGTTCTGAGGACCGCTCGATCTAGATGCTCCGCCTCTGCCTCTACCACGACTCATTAGTGCTTGTGAACCTTGCCCAGGGGGGCGTACTGATGATGACAAACCAACTACAGATCCCGCTGGCTGAGCTATGCTTTCATCACCTCTCGTCGGAAAATCCCTCATAACGTGGCTCGGATAACCACAAGTATAACAAACACCTAATCCCATATGGCACTGGCTGATATGCTGCTTACCACATTGAGCACATCGTGGCAAGGGTGACCTCATCTGACTTGGCTCACCCCTATACTAAGAACCTGAGGCCCTGGAATTCTGACCAGACCCTGAATATGTAGAACGATCAAATCTCTTACCGCTAAACTGAGGGGGGCGCTAGCCGATGGCTGGGCTAGATACCTCGGGTACTGTTGCCTTTGACCACCTCGAAACTCACCAGAAGGACCTGAAGACCTCGCCCTCTAATTCTGGGCCCTATCATGATCATGATCGGCCCTTTGTTTTTGCTTACGCTCCTCTAGACCCTGAGCGTATGCCTGAATACGAGAAATATCCATGTCTGGCTGAAGTGAGACCGGCATACAATCGTGAAGCAAGTGAGGATCTAATCCCATCACGAACCAGTGAACCCGATCCTCCATCTTAGATACAATAGCGGGTGCATACCTAGCCAACGAATCAAACTGAAGATTGTACTCTCGAACACTTACGTTACCCTGCCGAAGGGTCAAAAACCTATCAACTCTGGCCCGTCTAAGCTCTGGTGGAAGATAATGACGAAGAAAAGCTTCTGTAAACTCCTGTCATACTGCTAAAGGGGCATCCTCACCTCTGGACAATTCCCAAGACTCGTACCAATGAACTACAACATCTCGGAGTCTATAAGAAGCTAGCTCAACTAACTCAGTCGTAGTGGACTTCAATACCCTTAACGTCCTTTGTACTCTATCAATAAATACATGAGGGTCCTTGTTTGGATCTGCTCCAGTGAATACCGGAGGGTCTAAATTAATGAAGTCACGAACTCTCGCACTGACAGACCTATCTGCATGACCGATACCTCCCTCCTGACGCCGAGCCTGTGCGGCTACTAATCGATTTAATAGCTGAATAACATCTCTCATCTCCTGACCCGGTGTATCTGGATGAGGTGCTGAATGTACAGGGGCGGGCGCTGGAGCTGGTGCCCCTCGGAGCTCTTCTAGAAAGGGCAGGGTATGTGAAGTCTGAGATGGAATCTCACTATGAGACTCTCCCCGAGCCTTGGTAACTCGTGGCGCTCGACTAGTAGTCTCGCCAGCCACAAAATTTCCCTTCTGGGTGGCTGTAGCCTTTGGAGGCATCACTGAAAATATAACATATCGTTAGGATCATGAATTCTTATATCGAACGATCTAAGATAAAAAAAGAGGATAACATTCTATATGTCCTGTAGCCTTCTGTCTATAAGTGTGGTGCACGACAAACCCATAAACAAGACTCTACTAGACACAATTTGTAGACAAACCTAGGACAGAACTGCTCTGAAACCACTTTTGTCACGACCCAAACCGATGGGCCGCGACGAGTGCCCGATTCCTACCTGTCGAACACCCTTAAGCATGTGACTAATATATAAACATGAATAATATCTGCTGAATTATGAGAGTAACATGCACGAGGAAAACCTGTCCAAAAGTCATATATACATATACATGCGGATTACAGTGGGTGAGCCGACAAGGCCGCGATAGACAACTATATTCCCAAAATTGAAAGCCGACAAGGCCACATACTATCCAACTGTACATAACTGTCTACAGACCTCTAATAGAAATACAACTGTACCAAGACGGGGCTGAGCCACATCATACCCATATATATATATATATTTATATATATATACAAGCATATCATACCAAAATCAAAAGCAGCTCCGGATCAAGTGGAGCACGCCAACTTTTGCTGATCAAGGATCCTAAGAAGGGGGACCGTCAACTTGCCTACCTGCACCTGCGGGCATGAAACGCAGGCCCCGTGAAATAACGCATCAACGAAAAATGTACTGAGTATGTAAGGCATGAAAATCAGTACGTAAAAGACATGGATAAAACATGAAATAAAGAAATCCATCTGTAAATCCGAATAGCTTTGTAAATTTTGAAACATTTATAATGTCATGCACGTGCATATAAATGTCGTGTCATGCATAGGTATAGGTGTGCATAATATCATCAAGCCTCCGAGGGCATCCCATCATATCGTCTCGTCCACTGTGGGAAACATCATCAACATATACCAACTGATCAGGTGGTGGTGCGTATATAACGCCATAACCTTTTTCCATATCCCGTATAAATATAATATAATATAATATATATATATATATACATATATATATATATATATGCGTATATAACACCATCTAGTCATGGGTCAATGTACACGTATAAATGCACGAAATGCATATGAAATACGTTAATAAAATTTTCTCGGAACGCCATAAAAATCAATATGCCTTTCGGATAACCATTATCAAATATGTATTTTTCTGGGACCCATGAACAGAAGATAATAATAACTCACATGGGAAATCAAGAATATAGACACCCATAGTATTTCTATGAATAGAGTAATTTATGGAAACTGTACGTTTGCTCGTTTCTTCTGTATTTTGGATCATGCCAAAAAGAAAGAAGGGATGGTCTTAACATACCCGGATTAGAAAAAAATGAGCTCGTAACAAAACTTGGACTAAGAAAAATTCACGAATGCATACTCAGTAATCAACATCATATTCACAGTCTAATCAGCAGAGAGCAAGGACTGAAACATAAAGAGAACTTCTTCCCCAGCAATGATGCTAATGGTTAAGAAACAGTTAGGTAGATATCATTCAAGCCCTCTTAACAATCTTACTAGACACTTTTTTGGTAAGCTCGAACCAATTACCAGACTTGTGAACTTAGGTTGAAATCAAACACCAAATAGTGAAGGACAACCTACATGTAAATAATATTAAAGATTTGAAGATAGTTAAGAAATTAGATCTTAATGTGAATCAACACTATCAGATAAAGAATGTCTAACTATTAGGAATGAGGTGTCCTTTATTTAATAACTTGGTTGCCACTTAATTAAGAGGACTAAGGAGTCATTGTTCGGAAAGTGGCATTGCTGCCACATTTTTTGGGCGATAATTAACCAATTACTCGCATAATTAAGAATTGTCTTAAATTACTTAAAATTTCACTCATTTTTAATATACATTATACATCATACTACCGTGGTCATATGGTACCTTGCATAGTACTAGTCCATATTTATCGGGTATTATCGCTCGACCCGTATTTTATTCTAAATCGGCCACCTTCAACGAAACTCATTTTCTTTAATTCGTGCACCCTTTATCCTTCATGACACTTACTTATCGCTTGTTATAAATAGCATAAATATGTTAACCTCAAGATAATATCATCCCCGAGTCTACGCCGATTAACTGAAGACAAAACTTTAACGTACGAAAACGCGAGATTTAACAGAAAACTCTATCTGTTTCACTTTATACCACGCGTTTTCATCAATTCCCCTTCTTACCTTGCGGTTCAATATCAACAAGTCTTTGCTTATTATGATGTATTGATGCCCCCATGATTAAACTTGGCTTTCTTTTAAATGTCGCTGGCGTTCATGTCTCGAAGTTCTCTGTATTTGGAAATACATCCTCATTTTTCTTTGAGGATAATATTGTTCATCATCTTTGCACCTTTTGTGGTAGGTGATATATATCTTAATGTGGGAATGTTACAAATATGAGTCATTTAAATTTTCTTTAGAAACTAAATTTTAAAATCCAAGACATATCCAAAATTCGGATTGAAACATCTTCAGAATCGCCGCAGGTAATATTTTGAAACCAACTTTAGATTCCACTACGTTAAAAATTTCAGATTTGCGCAGTCTCATTAAAAAAAATCATATATGGTGTATCAACATCGAAATCGTGAACCTCTTGATTTTATGGAAAATAGATTTCGGTATCTAGGACATATACAAGATTCGGAATCAAACATTTTGAGAATCGTCCCAGATATTATTTTGAATCTTACTTTAGATTTCAACACGTTGACAGTTTCATATTTGCGCGACTTCACCAAAAAAATTGTATCTTGATGTAGGAATTTTGAAATTACAAACCGTTTGACTTTATAGAAAATAGACTTCTATATCTAGGAAATATTCAAAATTCGAAATCAAAAAAATTTAGAACCATCCCATATATTATTTTGAATCTAACTTTAGATTCCGACACATTGATAGTCTCAGATTTGCGCGACTTAACCAAAAAAAAATTGTATCTTGATGTAGGAACGTCGAAATTACAAACTGTTTAATTCTATGAAAATGAGACTTCAAAATATAAAACATATCTAAAATGTAGGATTTAATACGTTAAGGATAGTTCCATATAATATTTCAAAGTCAACATCAGATTTTGATATACTGACAGTTTCGAATTGGCTCGATTTCGCCAAAACTTTTTTGTTTTGGTATGGAAGCCTCGAAGTCACAAGACGTTTTTCTTACTATCAATCAAAATTCAATATCCCCTCTTTTTTGGTGGTGAGAGAATATGAAGTCCAACAAACTTGAAGTTTATGCCAACATGAAGACATAGCGAAGCCCCAGACTTTGATGCAAATATTGTCATCATTTCAGTGAAGATACTATTTTACCATAGCAGCTTGCCCCCTTTAAATCAAATGGGACCCAAAATTTAATAGAAAAATGGTATCTCAACACGATTTTCAAGTGGTGGTTGAATAAATTACATTTCATTGTACTTTATTCGAACATTATGGGGGCACTATGTATCTTTTGAACTCATGCGACTGAACTCAAAATGAAACTCTAAGCTGCCTACGTACCTCGGTGAAGAGGATCAAGTCATACCGTAGTTCAGAATTGATATTTTTTTTATTTTGTTTTTTTATGTCCTAACTTTTGCCTAGGCCGTCTTTTTCGAGGTTTTCAACCTAACATACTATTTTTTTTTAAAAACATTTTTAGGTGGGTCGTACACAGTTTAGACTCAAGCGGGCTAGGAGTGTAGGAACATGCAATTTAGGCTCATGCGTCGAGGAGCGCTGCAACTTCAAGGATAATACTTCTCCAGAAACTTGCCATTGATAGGGCCGATTCTCATGCCATCTGCATCAACCAACTGGTAAGCCCCACTTGAGTAAGCTTCTTGTACGACATATGGCCCATCCCACTTTGAAGTAAAATTCCATACAGGTTTATGGGAAGTAATAATGGGTCTTCGTATGGAAAGATCTTGATCTCCTGCTTGAAAGGACCTCAAGCGAACTCTTTTATTGAAGGCACGAGACAATCGAGCTTGATAACATTCAAGACTCTGTTGAGCTTCCAACCTCTTATCATCAAGAGCCTCCAACTCTGCTAATCGAAGTCGGGCATTTTCTTCATCAGTGATCCCTTCTTGAATAGCAGTCATAATGAATGTATTTGATGCTCAAGTGGCAAGACGACTTCGACGCCATAAACGAGTGAATAAGGAGTCGCTTGTGTTGGCGTGCGATGGGTCGTCCTATATGCCCATAGAGCTTCTTCCCTACGGTCATTCCAATCTCATTTGGATTTGGAGAGTTTTCTTGAATGCTTCAGCTAGACCATTGGCGAAAGCGTTGTACATTGAAGAGTTACGTTGCTTGAACCCAAAGAGATCACAAACCTTGTTCATCAACCTATTATCGAATGGCTTTCCGTTATCCGTTATTAGGAATGCCAAAGCGATAGATTATGTTTACTCGGATGACACTTGCAATATTTTCCTTCTTTACCTCCTTAAGGGAAACAACTTCAGCCTATTTTGAGAAGTAGTCAGTTGCAGCCAAGATGTATAGGTGCCCACCAGAGGACTTTGGTAGTGGTCCAACAACATCCAATCCCCAAGCGTCAAATGGCCAGGATGCAACAGTCGTGTGCAACACTTCAGGAGGTTGATGAATAAAATTCGCATGGAATTAACAAGCCTTGCAGCATAGTCCAAACAATCTTTTACCATTATTGGCCAATAATATCCCATCCTTTTTATATGGAAGTGGAGCTTTGGTCCTGACTTATGTGACCCACATACCCCAGAATGTGCCTCTTGCAAATCTTGGAGTGCTTCTTCTTTCCCTAAGCATTGCAAGAGTACTCCCTCAAATGACCTTCTGTATAGAGTATCTTTGTAGTAAAGGAAGCAAGGTGCACGACGACGGATTTAAGTCTTTCTCCTCGAATTTTATGGGAGTATCCCATAGCATAAGTAGTCGATAATGGGTTTTTGCCATTCTTCTTTCTCAACTTCAGAAACAACGACAAGATGCTTGAGTTTATTTCTTCACCTTCAGCCTCATTTAACAGCGGTACTACCCATTTTTGCCAGACAGTAACTTGCGCTTGATCAGGCAGGGTTAACAATGAAGCTAGGGCAGCCAAAGCATCAGCCTTATTATTTTATTTCCTTAGCACATGTTGAATAGTTACGTTACCGAGCCTTCTCATTAATTTTTTAGCGTAATCATGATATGGGCGTAGTTCAGCCTTCTTGACCTCGTAACTACCTAAACGTTGATTGACCATTAACTGGGAGTCATCAAAGACTTGCAATTGTAATTGCTTCATATCAACGGCCATTTCAAGCCCAAGTATATGCTTGATACTCAGCAACATTGTTGAAACAGAATTGTGTCAAGGTGAAGGATTAGGGCAAGACTTCGCCTTGGGAAGTGACAAATACTATGCCAGCACCAGCTCCCCCACGATTCACAGCACAATCAAAGTACATCTTCCAAGGAGGTTGAACTTCAACGACCATTGTGTCCTCATCGGGTAGTTCATTAGTTAGCTCCCAGTTAGCAGGTATCGGATGATCTGCCAAGAAGTCTGCCAATGCTTGTCCTTTTACAGCCTTTTGAGGGATGTACAAAATCTCGAATTGTTGAAATTGGAGGTACCATCTTGCTAGTCAATCACTAAGAACAGGTTTTGACATCACGAACTTGATGAGATTTGATTTAGAAATAACACGGACAACATGAGCTTGAAAGTAGTACTTCAACTTTTGAATTGAGAAGATTAGCGCCAAACACAACTTTTCAATTGGTGAATAATTCAGCTCGTTTGGTGTCATCATCCTGCTCAAGTAGTAAAGAGAGTTTTGTTTCCCCTCATTATTTTCTTGGGCCAACAACGCTCCAACAGACCTTTCTTGTGCTGAAATGTATAGTATCAGTTGCTTCCTAGGTATAGGGGCTGCCAAAACTGGAGGCTTCATCAAGTATGTTTTGATACTTTCAAAGGCATTGCAAGCTTGGTCCCACTTGAAAGGAACACCCTTCTTTATGAGGCGACTGAATGGTTGGCACCTCCCAGCTAGGTTTGAGATGAATCTCCTAAGGTATGCTAGCTTTCCTTGCAGACTTTTTAATTCATGAATATCCCGAGGCTCAGGCATTTTCAAAATTGCATCTACCTTGTCTTGATCAATTTCGATCGCTCGATACCGAAAAATGAGACCCAGGAACTTTTTGGAGGTAACTCCAAAGGCGCATTTCAATGAATTCATCCTAAGTTGGTATCTACGGAGTAACTCAAACACCATTCTCAAGTCTTTCAAGTGGTCTCCCTTCTCTCTTGATTTTACCACCAAGTCGTCAACATAACATTCGACATTCTTGTGGAGAAGATCGTCAAAAATATTCTGCATATCCCTTTGGTAAGTGGCACCAACGTCCTTCAATCCAAAAGGCATTACCCTGTAGCAATAAATACCCTTGGGGTGCGAAATGCAGTACGCTCTTCATCTTTTGGTGCCATGCGAATTTGGTTATAGCCTGGTGAACCATCCATAAACGACATTGCCTCATACCCAGTAGTAGCATCGATCATCAACTCTGGAATAGGAAGCGGGAATTCATCTTTGGGAAACACATTGTTGAGATCCCTGAAGTCGACGCACACTCGAATTTGGACTTTCTTCTTCTTTACAGGGACAATACTTGAAACCCACGTTGGGTATTTAACTTCCCGAATAAATCCAGCTTCAATGAGTTTGTTAACTTCGGTTTCAATTAGGGGAACCAAGTCCGGCCTAAAGCGCCTTTGAGCTTGCTTAACAGGACGGGCGTCATTTTTTACCACAAGGTGAAGGACTGCTACTTTAGGGTCCGAGCCAAGAATTTCTTTGTAACTCCAAGCAAAGACATCCCTAAACTCCTTGAGTAACTCAATATAAGTGCTTTCTTCATCAATTTCTAGTAAAACACTTAGGTAGGTGGGTCTTGGTTCTTCATCAGTGCCAAGGTTAACTTTTTTTAAGGCATCAACCGTTGCCTTGACCCCTTCTTCAAGTTCCGGGGGAGCATATTTCGCATCTTCATCTTGTTGAGGGTCCCCATCGTTGAAGGATATGTGATAACACGGTGAAACATCGTCCAATTTCTCATCATCCTCCATTAGGGATAAAACACCATGCTTGCTTTGTGCAGTAACATGATACGAAGAACCCACACTTTCTTCGTCTTCATCACATTCTTTAGTGTAGACCACAGTGTATGTCTTAACCTTCAATACTTCATCACACGAAACCATGACTTTTGTTTGTCGCTTCATTCTAAAAGGAAACAAACTTTGGAAATCTTTAGAGATCTTCTGAATTTGGGCGCAGTGGGTGTTCTTGTATTTCGATAATTTCTCTGGAACTTATTCCCTTTCATTAACGAACCTAATCTTTCAAATACAGAAGTTCTCACAGTTGATTTTCCAAGTCGTTCAGAGACGGAAGGTCTGTTAGAAGCGGCAGATTCATCTTCTACAGTGATATAATTGCTACTCTCCCTTCTTATTGAGATTCACACTGGTGACGGTTGCTTGTATCCCAAACCTTCATGTGGTTTCCTTGTTTCAGCTTCTGATGGGAGCTTTCCTAACTTTGATGGCTCATTGGGATTGTATCCAGCCTTTGCAAACAGCTTGTAAGCGGTAGAGTAAAAACCTTCATCACTTCGCTTCGTAGGGAGTGACACATTATGCAAACGATTTTGGGCTACAAACCCTGCAAGCGGCTTCGAGGACAACTTTACTGCCTCAATTCGTTTTACGGGAAGAGTTAACTCCTTTTGCGTGTTAGTTTGCATATTAGATGATTCGCCCTCGCCTTTCTTCCTTTTAGGGACATGTTGGAGTGCGTGAATTAGTTTCTTTCCATAAGATGCAATATCCCCTCTATGAGATTTATTCGCGTTGGCGTGTACCTCCTCAGTAATAGCTTTTGTTTACCAATAGTCACCTCAACTATTTTAGTTATGGGCTCGTCATTCTTGCGTTATATGCCGTCATCGACTTTTAGCTCCTTCACAATACGGTTCTTTAAGTAGAACTTTGCATCAGCGAAGTGTGACTCTGCCTCGGTGAATGGCTCATCATTAGCAACTATCTTCTTCTTGACTTCTCCCTCGTAGTATTTTAAACATTGATGGTAGGTAGATAGAGATACTTTATTCTCATGTATCCAAGGCCTTCCAAGAAACTTTGTATGAAGTCTTCACATCGATCACATGAATCTCTGCACTTGATTGCATATCTTCAATGGTGATTCCCAGCCTGATCGCGCCTATGGCTCTTTGGCCTCCTTGATTGAATCCTTGGATCATCACACGACTTTCTGAGAGTTCGTTCACAAGAATACCAAGTTCTTTCACAGTGCGAATTGGCAAAATATTCACTGAGGATCCTCCATCAACGAAAATTTGATTTACTCTTTCATCACGCATATAGCCAACCAGGTACAATGGGCAGTTATGAGGAGTGCCACCTAGCATAAGATCGGCATTTGTGAACGTGACTTTTTCCTCACAAGAATTAACTTCTTGAGGAGTGGACTCGATAAGCTTTTCCGAAGATGGTCCAACGGTAGGTCACCACTCCTTTCTTTCCCTTTGTCAGTATGGAAACATGAGGCATCAATACCCCCATGGGAAATCTTTGTGTGGAACCAACTTAGTAAAAACTCCTCCAAGGTCACTAGATGTCGTGGCTTTTGAGGGTGGTGCACCTCCACTTTCGCTTTCTTTGCATGCTTAACTGGGTTCCATCTCCTAGGTCTTTTCACCATTATTTTCCTCGTTGGTTGTTCCATTGATACTTTTCGTGAGCTCTTTTTGTGGCGCTTACGGCGAGTCACCAACGTCCAATCTTCATCATCCTCAGGTTGACCGTCTTTAACTTTGTAGTTCTCCAGTAATTCTTCATCTTTACTTTCTTTAAAACTACATAATTCGTCTGGACTGAATGAGCCAAATGTGATAGAGACTTGGTTTGCGTCTTTCTCATCTTCAAGCACGATCTTCTTTTCACGAGCCAAGTCCATAACTTTGTCCTTGAAGACAAAGTACTTTTCCAGAGGGTGGCTCACAAGTCGATGATATTTGCAGTAATTTGGGTCATCAATTTTCCCAGATTCATTTGGTTGCTTCATCTCCGGAAGCTCAATGAGATTTAACTCGAGGAGTTCTTCAACAATAGCTAACACATTAAAATCCAGAAATGGGTACTCTTTCTCTTGCATTTCTTTTAGAGTCCAATTTCCGCTTGGCTTATCTTGAAACGAAGTGGATTTCATACTCTGATTCTTGCTCACCTTCGTCGTGAACTTCACAGGTGATGTGTTGACATTCATAACTTCTTTATTTTCAGATCTTGGTACAAACTTTCTCCATTTTCTGACTTCTTGCTTGTTGTTCCCTTTGCGAGGTTCATAGATGGGCAGCCTTTCATTTCCAGCAGAGGCCACTGCTCAATTCCATGTCATGGGCACGAGTTGCAAGTTCTTCAAATGTGCTAGGCTTGATACCTTGCAAGATGTACCGCAATACCCAATGCGTACCTTGGATGCACATCTCTATGCCAGAAGCTTCACTAATCCTGTCTTTACAGTTGAGGCTTGCATTCCTCCAGCGATTGATAAAGTCGATAACTGGTTCGCTCTTCCGTTGACGAGTACTTGTGAGTTCTATCATACTCACTGTACGTCTCATTCTATAAAAGCGATTGAGGAATTCTTCCTCTAGTTGATCCCAGCTATCAACAGATCCAGCCTCGAGGCCTGTGTACCACTCAAAAGCATTTCCTTTTAATGAGCGGACAAACTGTTTGACGAGGTAATCTCCATAAGTCCCAACATTGTTGCATGTCTCAACGAAGTGCGCCACATATTTCTTTGGATTGCCTTCTCCACAAACTGTTGAAATTTTGGAGGTTGATAGCCAACATGCATCTTCAAAATATCGATCCTTGAAGTGTATGGCTTTGCGTAGGTAAATGAGGACTTGGAAGTGACTTCATATTTATTTTTTATAGTCCCTTGAATAAACTCCTTTAGTTGATTGATTGAAATCATCCCTTCCGAAGAGACTGGAATTTCCTTAGTGGATGCAACTTGCCGTGGGGGAGGATCAATCTCTTGAACTTTTGGGAGTTTGTCAGGTGCATGGGTGGATTCTTCTTCCATCAAGATTCCCACCCTATCGGTTAGCTTGTCGATTCTAGCATCTTGATTTTGCATGCACTTAGTCAAGCCAACGATTGCTTCCGTCAAGTTTGCCAACTGATCCTCCACAGATGAAGTGTTTGTCACCATGGTTTTCATGATTGTCATGGACGATGGAGAGTAGCATGGATTTTCACACAGATTTATCCTTGATTGGCTCAAGATATATGGTATAAGTGGGGAGGATCCATCACTTGAAGTGTCATCATCTTCCTTCACAGCAGAGTGCTTGGATGCGGAGAGGTCAAGTAGAGCAAGAGTTTTCTTGATCTTTTCAGCAACATCGCTTCCTCCTTCAGGTGCATTTGTGGAAGATCTTGCTCCTTTTAAGGATGAAGATCAGAAAACAGGTGTAGATGCGGAAGAAACTTGAAGTGCTTGTTGTCCTAACGAGCTTGCTTTTCTCCTCGTAACTGGTCCAAAGCTTCCAAAGGTAACTTCGAGTATGTTCTCCACATCAGCATAGAACTTGGAATTAGCAGCCTTGGCGGAAGTTGAACTGGAGTTGATTTTCTTGGAAGCCATTTCGTTCTTGAACTTTGGTGATTGAAAAGTTGAGATGAGAGGTAGAGATAGTCCCACTGGGCGTGCCAGAATTTGTAGACAATAAATTTGCGTCAGGATAAAATAATCGAGACTGCAAAACATTGCAATAATCGTAGTATTTGATTTCAAGTATTTGAGTGTTACAATCTTTATGAATCCTCTGATTCTTCTTTTCAATAATAAATAAATTCAAGGGCTTTTGAGCTTGATCTTGAATATGTAGTTGTCGCTGTTGATACCCAATTTTTCCTCAAATTATTTTAAAATTTGCATATGTGCCGTCAAAATCACTTTTTATAATAACTGGTATTTTCCCATCATTTTCCATATTTAATTTAATTTCTTTTCCAATTTATTCAGTATTTTAAATTCAATAATTATTCATAGATTATATTATAAATAATTTCAAAATATTTCTAAGCTCAATATATCATTTTAATCCTATTAGGATTTAATTATTTTATAAATTAGCCAATTTGGCATTATTTGGCTATAATTACAACAGCTTAGTAATTATAGCCTAATTGTACATTTTATACCATTTAATTCAATAGTTAGTCATTTATATTTTAAATATTAGTTAATTACCTTAATTTCACCTATTTAGCCTTATTTTCATTTTATGTAATTGTTAGCTATTTTTATTAATTTAATTGGGTATTTGATAATTAGCCCCTTCCTATTTAAAATCTAGCCTAAATCAAATCTCACCCCAACCCAAATGAGACCATCCCAATACCCAATCCCGCCCAGTTACTCGACCCAGACCTTATAAACTCCTACCCAAACTCGAAACCTATCTACCCGGTCTAATCCTGATCGTTGATCCCTTAGATCAACGGTCCAAACGAGCCCTTTCCTTTTTTAATCCTAAAGACCACTAACCCTATCTCATTTGTGAGATTCCAACGCCCTCAAACTCTCTCATATCCTCTCTTCTCTCAACCTAACCCTAGCCTCCTTCAACCACCACCTCCCTCGCCGGAAGTCATGGCCTCTCACCTCCTAGCCTCTACTTCACCCCACGTCGGTTTGACACTACCCTGAGGTCATCAGACGAACCTGGAGCGTTTCAACTCCTACCTATGGTCCTTCATGCCATTTTCCGGCCATCTCCGGCCGTTCGAGTAAGATCTATGACCTTTGGGTTAAAACCAGTAACATTTTAAGGCTTTCTTATCTTTTCTGGGTTCTCTTAGAAACCTTAGTTCTTTAGAACTTCAGATTCTTTTAGATCTGTAACAGATCTATACCTATTATGAGTTCTTTCCATGTTTTCTTTTAAAGATTCTTTAGGTTCCTAAACGATTTTTCATTTTTCGAACTAGGGTTTTCAAAATCCCTTTCAAAACAGTATTCTTTCTAATTTCTTAGCATTATTTTATGATTCTACCATGTTTAAACATTATTTGAGCCTTTCCATTTCGTTTGAGTCATTTTTGATAAAAAGCCCCAAATTTCATGGTTCAACATGTGAATCCGAGTTTATTTGCAATATTGTTTTACCTGTCTAGTATAACAACTCTGCCTTCATGAGTATTGTGTGATTTTGTGATTTTTGCCCTATGCTTGCTGTTAGGGTTTCTGATACCTCATCACTTTTGCGTAAATCATGATTGTCTGTTGGGTTCTTTAATTATTTGTTGTGTTCTGATATGAATCCCTAATTGTGTGATTACGATTTCTGATTTTTGCTTAATATGTGTTATTCCGTTTAAATCAGTAATGTTTTTACCATTTTGAATCTTTGAATAACTGTGATTATTACTTTATTGTTTTTACACAATATCCCCTACTGATTTTATGTATTTTGTCATAGTTGTGATATTTTCCTTAAAGCTGTAATTTTGTGTATTTTCCCTATAACTCTTTACTGATTTTGAATTACTTACGTACTTGTATGATACTTTCCTTAGGTAGTATTGATTCCCTGAGATCTTCAATCTCATTCGTTCTTATGACTAATTTCCAGAATTAAAGTTGTACTCTACCTTATTTATGTGTATGAATATGGTGTCAGTTATTTAACATGTACTTTCCTTAATTATTTATTATTTACTTAGTCTTTATTACATGCCACATGCTTACTACTCCTATATGGTAAAATCAGTCTTATAATTGATTTTTTCCTTGTTTGATACAACTTGTACCCGTTTGAACTATGACTCCCTAATTAAAGGGAGTCCGGGTCTTGATTGATTTTGATCGGGTATTCTTCCCATAACGATGTTAAATTAGTACTTCTTACCTTATTTGCTACATGTTTTCAAAACTATATATACTCTACTCTCTCATTAGCATAAGACACGAACAACACACTGTTCTGAACTCTCTCACACACATTTATTCTCTCTTGTTATTCTTGCTGGTTACTTGCTATTCTCAGTCGGCTGCAAGCCAAGACTGAGCAACTATACACTCTACTGCTTTGCACTCTATTGTTCTTCACTCTACTCCTCCTCACTCTGCACTTATTCTCTCATTTAACTGGTATGTTTTTCAGTTTAACTTAAAGAATCAAAAACAACATGCCTCTTTTAATATTGAAATTCCTTTTGTTTCTATTATACTTCTACTTGTGGTTCTGATGTCTACCTTGCAATTAGCATGCCAATTTTTTGTTTTACTAATGTGATTATCCTTTTCCCTTTAGTTTCAACATGTTTTACTGCCTTTATATATGTTTCACTAGGACTCTGCCTTACCCTTGATCCCTGGCACACTATAAGCATGTATTTGTGTCGCTTAGTTACATGTAATTCTGAACATATGTTGTAACCCTTTCCCCTTAGTTACATGTAATTCTGAACATATGTTGTAACCCTTTCCCCTAGACCTGTGTGTAACCCTGTTTGTTATGTACTTCCTCTTTGGCATCCCTCAATATGATTCCGTTAAGTTTATGTCCTGAACATCTTTATGAAAACTGTTATGTGGTTGTTAAAATTATGTGATACCTTAGTATTAACTTGTATGCAAATCTGCTTCATGAGCAGCCTACTTGTCCCCAATCCCTTATTCCATGTTTGTGACTGCTTCGTTGTACTATGCATGTTGATGTGGTTCTGAGTTGTTGATTGTCCTAATCCCTTTCTTTCGAACTGTTTTCACTAAAAGAAAAATCCCCTGTTCTCCAAAACTTATTTCAAAGTACTCATTTTCAAACTGTTTTCCAACTCAACTCTTTCAAAACTATGTCAAGCACTCTCACTATACTCCTAGACCTTCAAGTTCTGCCCCCTTAGTGTGAGAATTACTTTGGGACCCTTGAGCTGCCTCTGAACTTTGACAGACAAAGGCTGGCCATTCCACACTGCACTTACTCAATTTTGTTGTGAAAATCTGGGTGTGAGCACTGCCCGGGATCCCTTGAGATACTTAGGGAACTCTGACACACCTGGATTTGTATGAAAAGTTGTGAACTAATGGCAATGAGGATTCTGGAGATTCTGGGCCTATTAGTAGGCTCCCTATAGTATAACTTCTTTTTCTTATTTCAATTATGTAAGTTATACAAATGTCCTGTAATAACTACTTGTAAACAACTTTGGGGATGGATATTGGAAAGGGAAGGGGTGACTATGCATGCTTTAGCTATTAAAAGGGTAGAAAGCATGTTATTAGGTTTAGCCATTTCGTTGTTGTGCAATAGAAACTATGCTTAGGATTCATTTCATGCATTAGAAATCACGTTCCCTAGGATTTATACTTACTGGTTTCAGCATGTCCATCTTACTATCATATCACTTAGAAAAATCCTGCATTAAGATATGTTAATAACCAGTACTTTACAATCATGATCTACGCTTCCATGTACACTTATAAATCCTGTCCCTAGGTTAACACAAATAAATTGTACTATTGCATATTCTGAAATCGTTCTTAATGCTGTAATTATTGTGCATTTATAAATCCTGCTTAGGATTCTGTATTCTGCATCCCTACCTGTGCATTAGATACCATGTTTTAGGATTTCATTCATACTCGTTTAACAACACCTAGTCTAACTACTGCTGCATGTTATTTTACACCTAGTCAAGCCTTAGAAAATCAGTTAAAGAAATAAAACCAGAACTGTCCTTTGTGATTAGTGTTCAACTGTCAGCATGCTTAAAATCAGTAGGCAAGTGATGCGTGGCTAGAATCTATAGTTTTAAGCATTATGTACCTTACATTTTATGTGCTTTTGTGATAAAAATACACGTCATATGTGCATAATGGAGTCTATTTCATGTGTAGGTGAATTGGAGATGGAAGCCGAGCTAAAGGGATGCATAAACGTCAAAAATACGCTCAAGAGTCGAAAAGGAGTGACCCGGGCGATAGCCGGGCATTTTGGCCCTAAAGCCTGGCATGACCAGGCGTTAGCTGGGCGTTAGAGCCCAAATGCCAGGCCTGCCCATGCTATAGATGGGCGTTTAGGGCTTAACGCCTGGGGTCCCTGGTCCGGTCAATTCCGAGTTTTGAAGGTTTTAAGTGTTTCCCGATTTGAATAGAAGTCTCCTACACGTTTAGGGTTTATCCCAAACATATAAATAGACCCAAAAACACAACTTGGAAGGGAAGGATGCCATTTTTGGAGAGAAGATACACACATGATCATTGAGGAAGAAAAGGATTATTAGTTTTCTTCATCTTATTCTAGTATTTTCCATTTATGCAAGACTTATGTAATTGTTTGATTCTAGCATGAGTGGCTAAACACCCACTGTTCTGGGGTTTTGGTTTAGCCATGAAAATTGTTATTCGACATTAATTTAACCTTGATTATAGTTCACTCAATATATGGTTGTTTCTTCAATTATGCATTTAATTGCTTAATTATTTGGCCAGCAATTTGGTTCTATATAATATCTATGTTATGCTTGGGAAATCCGTATATAGATTAGAGAAGAATTGAAGAGAGCGTGATCTTAACCCTTCAGGGGAGCGGATCTGTNGTCACCAAGTAGTTTACGCAAATCCCTGTGGGTTTGACATTCTATTTAACATTATATTACTTGCTACGACCACGTATACTTGCGTTTGCGTTTGGGACCAACAAGTTTTTGGCGTCGTTGTCGGGGACTTGAATATAGACTACTTTTTGGTTACTTGCTTTAATTGTTTATTTCATTGAGTCTAACGTCACATGATTTTTGCTCTAATATCAGGAACTTCGAGTGAATGCGTAGGGTCAGAAGCCAGGATAGACTTGACGGCTTCGACCCCGAACCTGAGAGATCATTTCACAGGAGATTGCGAGAAGCAAGAGATACAGACAATATTCAGGACTTCATCCCATTTCCTGTGAACATGGAAGAGGAACAACACATGGCTATTCAGGAGGTGGCAATGCCCAGTATTTCTAATGTCACCTCCAACATCGTGAAGCCCAGAATCACTGGGCACTTTGAGCTAAAACAGAGCCCAACTACTTCATGCAAACTGGCAGTTTTTGGGTCTTCCAAACGAGGATCCATAACAGCACATTCTGAACTTCCTGGAGATTAGTGATACTTATATCACTAATGGGGTCACGCCAGATTATGTGAGGCTCACGATTTTCCCATTCTCTATATTGGGCGAAGCAAAGCGATGGCTGAAGGCAGAACCAGCTAATTCCATCACAACATGGAACGATTTGGCGAGAAAATTTCTGGCAAGGTTCTTCCCTTCAGGAAAGACTGCAAAGATCAGTAGTGAGATAGTCTCCTTTAGACAGAAAATAGGTGAATCGTTATATTTAGCATGGGAAAGATTCAAGGGGCTACTCAGAGACTGTCCTCATCACAATCAGACAAACAAGGTGTTAGTTCACACTTTCATTGAGGGACTCCATCGGTAAACAAAAATTATGGTAGATGCAGCAGCCGGAGGTCAGGTGTTGGAGAAGAATTATGATGAAATATTTGCATTACTAAATAAATTCTCCAAAATCAATCTAGACTGGCAAGGTGAGATGGGGAGAAATGTGATTCAAAAGTCACCAGGAGTTCTTGAACTAGATGTGGTTTCAACATTGTCAGCTCAGATTTCCACATTGACTAACCAAGTCAATAAGATGAACCTGATAATTAACAAACAACAATCTCAACCAGTGAAACAGATTCAGGTATTTTGTGAAGTCTATGGAGAGGGTCATTCGAGAAAATCAATCCAGAGTCTGTCTGATTTGTGGGTAACGCGAATAGGGGACAAGAAAATCAATATGGAAACACCTATAACCCCAACTGGAGAAACCACCTCAGGCTGAACCATCAGCAAGACTTGAGGAGATTATGAAGAGAATGATGAATGACCAACTTGCTTTTAATCAGAAAATAATGGCTGATCACCGAGCCCAGTCTGTAGCGATGAGAAACTTAGAACGTCAAGTGGGGCAACTCGCCAGTTCTCAAAATACCCGACCAACATGAGCTCTTCCAAGTGATGCTGAAGCTAATCCTAAATCATCTGTTAATGCTATATCATTGAGGAATGGGAAGCAATTGGAAGAAGTCCAGTCCAAGAAGAGAAAGCAGGTAAATTTTGATGAGAGACCAACCACTATTGAATCAACATCAGACAACCCAAAAGAATCAGATAAGCCAGAAAAAGAGGCGGTGACTGAGCAACCCCCACCATTTGTTGTGAAGCCACCCCCTCCATTCCCTTAAAGGTTGCAAAAGGTGAAAGATAATGCAACATACAAAAAGTTTCTTGACCTCTTGAAGTAGGTACAAATCAATATTCCATTGGTAGACATTCTGCAAGAGGTACCCAAATATGCTAAATACATCAAGGGCATTGTGGCCAATAGATGAAGGCTGACTGAGTTCGAAACCGTGGCACTCACTGATGAAGTTAGCTCAAGAATTCAAAGCAAGCTACCTCAGAAATTTAAAGATCCGGGTAGTTTTACTATCCAAATCTCAATTGGTAAGCATGCAGTCGGGCGAGCTCTGTGCGATCTTGGGGCAAGTATTAATTTGATGCCGCTATCTGTGTTCAAGCAGTTGGGGTTGGGTGAACCACTCCCAACAACAGTGATTTTACAATTGGCTGATCGCTCCCTTGCTCATCCTGAGGGATTAATTGAAGATGTGCTGGTTCAGGTGGACTCCTTCATATTCCCAACTGATTTAATTATCTTGGACTATGAGCCTGATCTGGAAGTCCCATTTACTTTGGGGCGTCCCTTCCTAGCTGCGGGCCGAGCTATCATCGATGTGTGTGAAGGGAAAATGACAATGCGAGTTGGTGATCGAGTGGAGGTGTTGAACGTTTATAAGGAACTCAAGTTACCTGTCCACTATGAAGAGCTATCCATGATTAATGTAGTGGAAAGCAAATTGGAGTCAATGGTTCCCTACATGAATCCTATTGACCCTCTTGGGAGAGTGTTGGTTGGGGATGAAGAAGACTGTGAGGATGAAACAAGGGGAGACATTGAGAAAATTCTTGAAGTGTCCTGCAGTTACCTCCAAGGGCTAGGAAAATTTGAAGAGTTGAACAAGCCTGTTACTCTAACCCTTCCTAAGCCATCTATTGAAGAGGCTCCAACGCTGGAACTCAAACCTCTTCCAGCACATTTACGCTATGCCTATTTGGGGAACTCTGAGACATTTGCCGTGATCATCTCATCCAGCCTGACCAATATACAAGAACAGAAATTGCTTAGGGTACTTCGTGAGCACAAAAAGGCGATTGGGTGGACCATTGAAGATATTAAAGGTATCAGTCCATCATTTTGCATGCATAAAATCTTTTTGGAAGATGGAAATTGCCCGATTATTGAGTAGCAAAGGAGGCTGAATCCCATAATGAAAGAAGTAGTGAAGAAAGAAGTCATAAAATTGCTGGATGCAGGTATTATTTTTCCTATTTCTGACAGCAATTGGGTGAGCCCGGTTCAATGTGTACCCAAAAAGGGAGGGATGACGTGATTAAGAATGAGAGGAATGAGCTAATTCCTACCTGCACTATTACGGGTTGGAGAGTTTGCATTGATTATCGAAGGCTCAACAAAGCAAACCGCAAGGATCATTTTCCACTCCCATTCATTGATCAAATGCTGGACAGATTAGCAGGGCATGAATTGCTTTCTGGATGGGTATTCAGGTTACAATCAAATTGTCATATGCCCAGAGTATTAGGAGAAGACCACCTTTACTTGCCCTTATGGCACCTTCGCCTTCAAGCGAATGCCATTTGGTCTTTGCAATGCACCAGCCACCTTCCAGAGATGTATGATGGCGATTTTCACCGACATGGTGGAAAAATTCATAGAGGTGTTCATGGATGACTTCTCAGTCTTTGGGTCATCTTATGATGATTGTTTGAAAAACCTGAGCATGGTTTTGGCCCGTTGTGAAGAAATGAATCTGGTTTTAAACTGGGAGACGTGTCACTTCATGGTGCAAGAAGGCATTGTTTTGGGTCATAGAGTATCTAAAAGTGACATCGAAGTTGATAAAGCAAAAGTGGAGGCTGTTGAAAAACTACCTCCACCAATTTCAGTGAAGGGCATCTGGAGTTTCTTGGGACACGCAGGATTTTATAGGCGCTTTATTAAAGATTTTTCTAAAATTGCCACTCCATTGTGCAGGTTGCTGAAAAAAGATGTCAAGTTCAATTTTGATGCACCCTACCTGAGGCATTTGAGGAGCTCAAGAAGAAATTAGTAGCTGCCCCCATAATTGTTGCACCTGATTGGTCAGTACCATTTGAACTTATGTGTGATGCAAGTGACCGTGCAATTGGGGCAGTGCTAGGCCAAAGGAAAGACACGGTGTTTTATTCCATCTACTATGCGGGTAAGACCCTCGATGATGCACAACAAAATTACACCACCACTGAAAAAGAGCTGTTAGCTGTGGTGTGGGCCTTTGAAAAATTCCGGGCATACTTGGTGGGAACAAAAGTAATAGTCCACACAGATCACGCAGAAATCAGGTATTTACTTACAAAGAAAGAATCTAAAGCTAGATTGATGCGCTAGGTTTTATTGTTGCAGGAATTTGATGTGGAGATAAGAGACCGAAAGGGCACTGATAACCAAGTAGCTGACCATCTGTCAAGACTGGAAAATCATGATCATGTTGAGGAGGGTGGAGATATTAAATAAGTTTTCCCTAATGAGCAACTTTTTGCTATAACCCAAGACCCTCCTCCGTGGTATGCGTTCTATGAATTATCTGGTGAGTGGGGTACTTCCTCCGGAAATAGAATCTGAAGCAAGGAAGAGGTTCTTGCGCGATGTGAAATTTTACTACTAGGATGAGTCGTACCTGTACATAGAATGTGGCGATCAGTTAATGAGGAAATGTATTCCTGATATAGAAGTGGAACTGGTGCTGTATGATTGTCATGCATCACCATATGGGGGCCATCATGGTGGTGATCGAACAACATCGAAAGTGCTACAATCTGGTTTTTTTTGGACAACGCTATTCAAAGATGCCCACACATTTGTTAAAAAGTGTGACTAGTGCCAGAGAACATGAACGATAACAAGGAAGCACGAGATGCCTTTGAATAATATCTTGGAGGTAGAAATTTTTGATGTATGGGGGATAGACTTTATGGGTCCATTCCCATCATCCAGGGGAAATAAATACATTTTGCTGGCAGTTGACTACGTNATATCCAATAGAGAAATCAAGCAAATATTAGAGAAAACGGTGAGTGTGAATAGGAAAGATTGGGCTGCTAAGTTAGATGATGCCTTATGGGCATACAGAACAGCGTACAAAACACCAATTGGGGCATCACCGTACAAGCTGGTCTATGGGAAGGCATGTCACCTGCCCGTAGAGCTTGAACACAAGGCGTATTGGGCCATCAAGAAGCTAAACATGAACCTTGAAGGCGCGGGTGAGAAAAGATTGCTGCAGTTGGATGAATTAGATGAGTTCAGGTTGCACTCATACGAAAATGCTAAACTTTACAAAGAAAAGACCAAGAGATGGCATGACAAATATATAAATCCACGTCATTTTGAGTCAGGACAACATGTACTATTATTCAATTCTAGGCTTAGACTGTTTCCTGGAAAGCTTAAATCGAGATGGTCAGGCCCGTTTGAGATAGTGAGAGTCACCCCATATGGTGCACTTGAGTTGCGAGCTATACATGGTGAAAGAAATTTTTTAGTGAATGGACATAGAGTCAAACACTATTGGGGTGGTACCATAAATCGTGATAAGAGCAAATTCGTGCTCGCTGATGAGTGAGGCGAGATTCTGCATCGTGCCGCGATGTTAAATCAGGCGCTTCATAGGAGGCAACCTGTTGACTTGTTGTAATCATCGTGCCACGACATTAACTAAGGCGCTTATTGGGAGGCAACCCAATGCTTAGTTAAATCTTAGCATAGCTAGCAGTATTTTGTATAATTATAAGTACAAACGAGCTTGCGAGTGCATTCGGGTGAAAGGAGCAGTGTTCTAGCATGACGGAAAGTGGGACTAAAGCCAGGGGGCACTGTGCGTTAAGCCCCAAATGCCTGGCTAAGGCCAGGCTTAACCAGGCGACAAGCCCCTAACGCCTGACTAACGCCAGGGGGCACCAGCCGACAAGCCCCTAATGCCTGGCTAACGCCAGGTTGGTCTGGGCATTTCAGCTCTAACGCCTGGTTAACGCCAGGGTGCCCGGGATTTATGACTAAAACGCACACCAAACGCCAGGTAAGTTCCCTCTTCTTATTTTTACATCTCCCAACTCTCTCTCAAGAAAGGGTTTACTCCCAAGAACACAACCAAAAATGATTGTCTCGCACACTCACACCAAAACTCATAGATTAACACATACATCTTCACCCACACAACACCCACAACACACACAAATCTGCACAGGTTCGATTTCGGGGTTCACTTCATCTGATTAACACACATCAATCGTTGAGGTATGATTCTATTCCTATCCTTTGTTACTTAGAATTGGGTGTTACAATTATGAAAGGTGTAGCCTTGATTCATGGTGATTCTTTATGGGTTTATGCAATTCATGGTAATATTGTATTATGTTGTGAATCCCAATCCCTGAAACCCTTTAGGAATGGGCTGAAATTGTGAGCTAAGTGGTATTATGGAACCCCACCCAGATGTGGGTACATGAGGTAGTCCCTTAAGTCCATAAGAGCTCCCATGGCAATGTGCTAGCCAAGTGCTCGATGTAATGCCTCAATGGAAATACATATCCCATTTGAGCCCAAGTCTCTGGGAAACAAACCACTAGTGTCATGTATCTTGAACTCCATGAAATTTTAAGTGTGAAGAAGCTCACGAGAAGCCTTATGTGTCAATTATTCATAAACGTGCCAAGGTGAAGTCTGAGTAACCTTGGCAAATTGGGAGAGCTTATAGTTCACACTTTGTGACATCCACTAACTACTGATCATTTGTGCAAGGAAAACGATGCTACCCAGAAGAGCCACAGGAAAATAAAAGGCCACGTCTTCGGCCCCAGCGAAAAGCAAAGCAAAACTCCCACAACCTCAGAAGAAAAGAAAAGGGGGAGATTCTATTTCCAGTATGACTGGTGAGGAAGCAGTAGCAGTTGTCGCTGCTATGAGACAACAACCCGTTGGTCAACGGGAATATGGTCTCAACAGCGTACCAGTACAATCCAGGAAATGGTATGCACGCTGCAAACCCAAGCATGTTCACCCTGAAGGGGCCATTAAGGAAGGGAGCCTGAGAACAAAATTCCCAGCAATTTGGCGGAGCATCCATGAGTTGGGTTTAGGATACGTGTTCAGGCACAATGGTCACATCAACCTTAACTTAGTCCGGGAATTCTATGCAGGGTTTGACCCTAAGGACAAGGAAGGATTGGTGCCAATTCGTGGGCACTTGGTGGATTTTTCGGCCAAGGCCATATGCGATTTTCTAGGTGCACCAAATGTTCCGGTGGAGCCTCTAGAGCAATTCATCCGCCATCCCAACTATAGAGAGGTGAGGCACACACTTTGTGGGGTTGAGTCTAGGGCTTCTTGGATTCGGGATAGAGCCACAAATCTCCATAAAAGGTTTCCTAAGAAGAAAATGAAGGCTGAAACCCAGGTGTGGCTTAAAGTGATTAATGCACGGATACTACCATGCAACCATGACACCTTAATCAGCCGAGAGAGGATTTGTGTGCTATACTTCCTCATGACGGGGCAGAGAGTGAATGTGGGCCATCTGATGCGCTATCAAATGGGGTTGGTGTGTTCGAGCAATAGAATTGATCGAATACCATTCCCAAATTTCCTAACTCAGTTCCTGCTAAATGAGAATGTAGCAATTGATCCCAACTTTGACCATACCATTGATAAACTCGCACGAGAGACTGATATCACTGGCTTAAGACTGAAAGAAGAGTCTTCACTGACCAATG